>JAOVVA010000027.1:17643329-17661509 GCA_028565275.1 Leiocassis micropogon | reverse complement strand
GAGTCACGTGACAAAGGAACGAACGACTCGGAGTAGAAGAGTCATTAAGAAAGAATCGCTCAATTCTGTTTCCTGTAAATACCCTACGGAGGTTTTGCGATGATTTGCGCATGCGCGCCCAGTAGAAAATGAACAAATCACTCTCCGAGATTCTCGTTCTTCTGAGTCACGTTAAAGATTAAAACAAATCGTTCATGAACGACCCATCACTAGCACCCACAGGTAGCATTAGAATTCCTTTAGCAATTTAAGAACAAACATAAGCTGTGTAATTTTCAGCTAAAATATACTACAAGTTTTTTTTTTTTTTACCACAGACACTGTGGTTTTAACTTTTTTTTTTTTTTTTACATTTTATCATTTTTTTTTAACATTCTGACTACTTGTCAATAATACCTACACACTTAATGTTAAATATAATATATATAATATTTAATATATTGCCATATATATTTTTTCCGTAAGGGTGCCACGGCTAACCAACCATATAGCAGTTAGCCTTGTGAAATTCAGCTTAATAGAAACTTTTCTGGTTTATACAATATGATATTTAGCCAGGCGTTGGCTAGCATTCTAGCAACCATGCGGGTTTATATAGCAAAAACAATTACCCTGTGTTAGCTGAAAAGCTGCTGCTGAGTTTTTTTCCCACACTGAAGCCCTAATTTAGGGTGAAAATGCTGATTCATATAATATAATAATTGGCCTTATGTTAGCTGGCATACTAGCAATTTTGCTGATTCATACAATATAATAATTAGCCTGGTTTTACCTAGCTTACTGACAACTTTGCTAATTTATATAGTATAATAGTAATAATAGCTATTACTTACTTAGCTTATTATCAACCTTGCTGATCCATCCAATATAACAGTTAGCCTCGTGAATTCTAGCTTACTATTTTATATTGTAAAATAATTATCCCTGCATTCGCTAGCTTGCTATAGAACTAGCTTGTTCATCAAATTTATTAGTTAATTCAGTGTTAACTAAATTCTTAGTTAACACTACTACTGGTTACTATTTTTATATTTATTTTTTTACAGTGTTTGAAAATGTTTCAAAAGTTTTAAAGTACGTTATAGTGAGTGATCTAATACCCCAGTGTAAGGATCTATCCAACAATGGAAACTTCAAAGCACTTTTGTAAGTCGATCTGGATAAGCGCCTCTGCCAAATGCCTAAAGGTAAATGTAAATGTAAAGCAGAAGTTGTGTGTGTTATGATGTTTTCCAACTTCTGTTGTACTGTTCATCCTAATTGTGCTGAAACTGTATGTGCACTTTTGTACACTCGTGTGTTTTACACTCTGAGCCATTAATCTCCGCAAACATACACTGACTAGAAAGTGTCCAAATTTTCCGAAGTGAGAGTGACGTTGTTAGAGAATAACATCATGCCATCCTGAATCCCGAAACCGAATGGGCTCGCGATGTCTGCGCTGATCCCTGCACCCTGCTGCGCTGCTCGTTACGCTGATTAATGAGAGTCTGCTTCGGCTCTGACACCGTAAACGACTCCCGGGTCGGTCATGTCACCCCGGTCCTCACAGGTGCCGTAGCTCCACCCAGTGCTGAGTTTCAGCGACTGAGCGGTTTGTACTCCGGCGGGATTCGGTGCTTGACCTGCTCGTGCTCGCCTCGTTTATCAGCTCAGCTCTGAGACGGCGAGAAACATGCTCCTTCCTTCACTCTGGATGTGTGTCGAGCTGAAGCAGGGCACAGGGAGAGGACAGCACACACACATCTTCTCTCACACACACACACACATCGCAGTTTAAAGGAAACCCAGTGCTTCCTTATATTCCCCACTGTGTGCGTTACGGCAGGCTGCAGTGTGATATATTATGCTCCTCTCTCTCTTCCTCTTCCTCGAGAAGGATTGGTTTCCTTTGTGGGACGCTCACGGACCCCAAACCTCACGCAGAGCCTTAAATAAACATCTTATTATACACACAAGCCCTGCAATCAGTGTCCTGTTCTGTCCTCCAGCTGAAAAAGCGCGCTCGTTATTTTCACCCCTCTGAGGGAATACGGTGTGCACTGAGAGTGTTAAGGTGATGAATAAAGCCAGGCGGGAGAATTAACGGTAGCATTTGCAGTGTCTCACAAACACACACACACACACACACTTTGCGCGATGACACTGTGTGTGTATGAATATGCTAACAAAAAAGGCTAAGTCACCTGTGTATCAAAGCTAAGAATGAAATCAGCTTTCGGTGTCAGATACTTTGCTGTCCCGACACACTCCTACTGTACATCTCATGATACAATCATTTGGTCAGCTTTAATAGTTTCATTGTCGAGCTACTCACTGATTTTTAGCCTTCACGTCTAATCTCATGCTCACTCATTACAGGTTCACCCTTTACTGATGCGCGAGCGGCGCTCCGAGTCGCACAGGAACAAGCTGCTGCGACGCACCGTCAGCGTGCCTGTAGAGGGACGACACCATCCTGAGATGGGTGAGTACATGACGCTTACTTTTAAAGAGAGGCGGGGCAAAAAAAAAAAACACCCATTAATTAGTAACCTGTTCATAAGTAATCGATTGACAGGGATCAGCTCTGAGGAACTGAAAAATTAATTCTTGGTCCTTGCCAAATTACATCTCAAGTTTTTTTTTGACCTGGTCTGTTTTTTTTTTGTTTTTTTAGGTTTGCCAGACATTACACACCAGCCATAAGCTTTTCCATTTTTCAAGATGTGTCTAGTATAAATAATTATGTATGACTTTGATCTTTGGATGTGGAACGGCGACGTAGTGGTTAGCACTGAGTCGAGGGTTCAGTTCCCGTCTCAGGTCTGTGTTGCTGGAGTTTGCATGTTCTCCCTGCGATTGGTGGGTTTCCTCCCACAGTCCAAGGAAAAATTGGTGTTTTCAAATTGCCCGTAGTGTGTGACTGAGTGTACGATCGTGGCACCCATTCCAGGGTGTATCTCACCTCGTTCCCCGAGTCCCCTGGCCTCCTGTGATCCTCTACAGAATAAGCAGTATACAGAATACAGTAAATGAGTGAGCGAGTCGTTTTCAGAATATGTGAATCTGGCAACCTTGATTTTTGAATGCATCGAAGATTCAGGTAAAAATGATGGCAAGAAGTTGCACTCTGGTTCTCAAGGCTGGCTGTAGTCTCACTTTTTTTTTAACACTTGCATGCCACAGTGTCACGTTATTGTTAAAAAAAAAATCATGAAGAGCGGTACACAGAAATCACGGTGACCCTGCTGGTTGAATTTGTCATCGCTTCAACACACAAGAGACACAATGTGATGTGGTGTGATGTTACAGAAGGCTTTACTGGATGCATTTTGAAGGAATTTACATGTAGGCCATTTTTATCAGTGTGAACATGTCCACTGGGGGGCAGTGTGCTAGGGATGCATGCTCTGTGTGCTACGGTGTACTGGGTGTCCTGGTGCCTTTCTGTTGTCTGGGGGGCACGTCTTCCTTTTCCATTCGAGTTCGATCTTCAGTCTGTGTTCGTTATTTAATTTGCTAAACGCACCAGGAGATCACAAGTTCATGCTCCGGCCATTCCAAGGCTATCCATGTTGAGAGCAAAACTGACTGTGCTATCTGGGTGGGCGGGGCATACTCTTGTCTCCCCATCAATCACAGCAGCCCACGGCCAAGTCATGCGTGTGGAAGGTTACAGCATTCCTCCAAGTGTGTTACGTTTTCCTCAGAAAAAGAAAATAGCTTGGAAAGTTGCCGCTGTCTTCGATGAGTCCTTAGTACAGGTGCTTACTTACAGTCACATGACCTACACATGATCACCTCGATGGGCCACGCCCCTACAACAAGCACTTATTATAAAGGACAAAACAATCAGTTAGTATTTAAACAAGGTGTGTGTAGTACATATAAAATAAAACCTGCACCGAAGCAGGACATCATCACTCCCGAACTCAAACACACACGTTATAGTTATATAAGTCGTACACCTTCGGCATCTGACACACATCCACATACAGTACACACCCCAGAACGTAAAGCCTCCAGGTGTGATTTTTTTTCTGTTTAGAATACACACGCTGCATTTCTCACAGATTTATAATCACTTTTCAGACGTGTAAAAACGCTGGTGGTAATAAATTCAGCTCTCTCGTGGCACCGGAGGGCAATTTGCTAACAAAAAAAAGAAAAGAAATGAATCAATAACACACCCATTGCTCTCTGCAGAGCTCTGTAATTTATAAATGACGTACGCTTTTGTAACAATCCACTGCTCGGTTTCATGCTTCGATTTCTGCTGTCTGCAGTCTGAATGAAAAGTAACAGATCTACAATTTAGCACGATATATAGTAGCTCACGGTAACGACTTTCACACCACCGCCTTAAACAAAATGAAGTCCAGACGTACCTACTGTACCTTGTGGAGGTTTTACTGAGTAACCCCAAAGTCGATAGTCGACAGCGTTCCCTCATCCAGAAGCTCATTGTGAAACCTTTGAGACATTCCCTTATTCAATAATCTTTGAGGTTAAAATAATTAACCATGGTTGCCAGGTTTCAGCGATCTCAACACGTCTCAAAAACAACACAAAATCACTGAATCAACACCAAACCCAAACAGATCAGATATGGAAAATAATCGAGATGTGGTCCTTCATGATCTCAGCTTCTACATGGAAATAATCCCTCTGTTTCCTCTGCCGGTCTTTGCAATATACACTATTGTGCAAAAGAACTGTTTGCGTACATTATACATCATACATACATTATAGACAGACACATCAGCACCTTCACTTTACCATCATTTATGGAAAAGTTTCAGTTATTTGCTGTGAAATAAGATTAGTTTTTTATTTTAATGAAACATTTGATAGTTTTTAAACTTGTCCAGTCTGATGTAGAAACCACAAACCTGGCAACCTTGTCTTAAAGATTTGCTGTAAAAAGATAAGACAAATATATAATTATTAATTAACTGATTTCTAGACATTTGTACTTATTTTAAAGAAAAAAAAACAAATATAAAAGGAAAAATAGACACGTTTTAAAAAATAAACGCTTTAAAATGAAATGTCAAATAAAATAATCATAAAACAAATAATAGACAAACAAATCTATCTATCGCACCCACTGTACAGGGTAGATATTGTACATAAATTAAATGGTGGTGGTAGTGATAGTGGTCATGGTGCTAGTGGTTGTGGTAGTGGTGGTGGTGATGGTGACAGTGGTGCATAATATTCGTGGTGATGGTGATATTGGTGGTGGTAAGAGTGGTGGTGATGGTGATGGAGGTGGTGATAATGGTGATGGTGAATAATATTGGTGATGGTGGTGGTGATACAGTATAGTGGTGACAGTGGTGGATAATATTGATGATGGGGGTGGTTACAGTGGTGGTGATGGTGACGGTGGTGGATAATATTGGGGGTGGTGGTGGTAATGAGGGTGGTGGTGATGGAGGTGCTGATAGTGGTGATGGTGACAGTGGTGGATAATATTTGTGGTAATGGTGGTGACAGTGGTGGTGATAGTGATGGAGGTGGTGATAATGGCGATGGTTGTGATGGTGACAGCAGTGGATAATATTGGTGGTGGTGATATTAGTGGTGGTGATAGTGGTGATGGTGGTTTCAGTGGAGGTGACGGTAACAGTGGTGGATAATATTGGTGGTGATGGTGATACTGGTGGTGACGGTAGTGTTGTCGGTGGTAATGTTGGTGACCGCGGTGTTGGTGGTGGTGATGATGTTTACAATAACCTGATCTCCCGTATGTGACAAATGAACCTGCACTTCCACAAAGACAGAGGTGAAGTGTGGACACTTTACAGAAGCCCAAATTGCACCTTTAAGTGCTGATCCGTTTTCAGAAAGGCGCACCAGGTGAAGGCTAGAAGCTGTCGTCATCTCCACTTAGACGGAGTGCTGAGGAGTATGTGTGTGTGTGTGTGTGTGTGTTAGAGCTTGATCCTTGGTGACCTCTGAGACAAGACATTGTATCAAACCAGTGAATTGTGAGAGTGATGGAACGGCCAGAGAGTGTTCATGATGTCCGTGTGGGCCAGCTCAGCTTGTAGCTGAGTGGTGTGTGTGTGTGTGTGTGTGTGTGTGTGTGTGTGTGTGAGAGAGAAAGAAAGAGAGACAGGCAGCTCAGATCAGTTTCTCTGACTCACTGCGCCACACACACACACACACACACACACACACACTGATTGGTGCAGGGCTTTAATCTGTCATGTACCACCATCAAGACTCTGGCAGATCTCACCTGACCTGCTTAATCTTCTTCTAACGTTCGGCTCAGACTGAATCTCTGATACATTACGCGGCAAAGCGACAGCTGAGAATGTATTTCCTTTCTGTTTCTTTCAGTTGTTTACTTTACAGAGCTTCAGGCTGATTTTTCTTGCCCTTGATGGTTAAATTTGTCACGGGTCTTTTTTTTTTATTTTGGTGCCAAAATTAGCGAAGGCTGAATAACCTTGAGCTCAGACACTCGGTGAAGCAGAAATAAAGACTTATTCCACTTACCTTCTGGCTACACAGACACACTCTCAAACACACACACACACACACACACACTCTGATAATCTGAACGTTTGTCCTGAGAGTTTGATAAATTTGCTGGAGTTGGAACAGTTTTCGAGCGCCTGAGTGGTCCCGTGAGCCGACCTCTGTAGGACATGGACATTATGAGTCAAAAAATATCCGCACTCCGTTTATATTAAAACTTCTACTCAGCGCTTTCCGTCGAGGCTCCTGTCTCTCCAGTCACTGCAGTGCAGGTGTAAACTTGTTACATCGGTTCAATGGATTCCCAGCTCGTGATTTGCATAAGAGAAGAGCAGCGTGCAGTGATTAGTTTTTTTGTACTCTGAGGGTGTACCTGGTGCCGAAAAAACTTATGGAAGAGCATAAATCAAAGTGTTTGTATATCTGCAAACAAACTTTGGAGTGATACTGTACTCTGAGGACAGTGAAAGTTGCTTAAAGAGAATCATTACTGGTGACGAGACACGGATTCATCACTACGAGCCTGAGAGTAAACGGCGGAGTACGGAACGGAAACATCCTCAATCGCCGACCGAGAAAAAGTTCAAAAGTCGACCATCAGCTGGAAAATTCATCAATGCTTACAGCTTTCTGGGATTCTCGAGGGCCAGAAGTATTGGAACACGATCAGGAAAAAGGTTCAACAGTCGACGGGGCTCGTTGCAGTGAGACGCTTATTGAGGAGCTGGAGCTTAAACTTCCGATTAAACACAGAGGACTGATATGCAAAGTGTACTGAAAAGCAAGGAGATTATGTTGGGAAATTATACATTTGTATTTTTTTTTTTAAGTTAAAAATTAAATAAATAATAAAAATAGATAATCTTTTCATATGCTTAAGCAATGAGGCTGGTGGGCGGAGCTTAGGCCAACAGGAGTTTTGTGAATCGGGTGAGGATTTGATTCTATTTACAGATTTCATGTTTCCCCCGGGGAGTATAGCGTTTGTGGAGATGGTTGGTGGCCCGGGTTGGTGGAACGTCCATCCGCTGTAGCATATGGCGCACAAGGGGACAGAGCCAGTTGTTGTATTTGAATGTCCTGCTAATCTGCATTAGCATTCGTGAGTGAGAGAATATCAGGGTCGAGCTCGTTCCCCAAGAACTCGTCCGCCTCGGTCTTGGAGAGGACGCGTGCCCGGAGGGAGCGTATAACCGTGCTGCGTGGAAATTTACAATTAGAGGAGAACGACTGCAGCCTGCACAGTGGAGCGACTGAGACTCGCTAACGCCACTGCAACACTCACACCGACTATAGAAAACACATACAGCATCAAGAACAAGCTCAGCAGTACTCCAATAATGAATAGGAATGCACAAAAATACAAGATTTTCATTTTTTATTTTTGCATTAAAGGTGCAGTTAGTGATTGTTTTTTCCTGAAATGAGCTGGTTTGAAACCAATATTGAAAAACATATTGATTATATAAGATTAAAAAACTGATAATCAGACATACTGTATATTATTGGCATGACTCTGTTGTTGGGCGTCGGTGGCTCGGTGGTAGGTTCCTCGCCTGCCATTCAGAGGCCGGGTTTGGTTCCCACACAATGGCCAAACTTCAACCACTGGATGCAGTGCCAGTCCCAGGCCTGGATAAAACAGGAGAGTTGCATCAAGAATGGCAACAACAACAAGTAGTGACATCATGTATGCTGTTGTTGTTTATTGATTGTAGGCGTGACCCGTTCTGTTTTCCTGTTCTATATATATGTTTTTCTTTGAGAAACAATAATAGCCAAAAAAGTATGTTTACCGCCCACTACACAATTAGATTAGCAATTCTTTCTATCTGGCCTCCCAGGAACTCGTTTAATCACCCAAACATGTGGAAATGGCTTGGCGCGAGGTCAGGACTGTACAGGGGATGTGGCATTAACACCCAGCCGAGTTCCTGTAATGTGCAAGCAGTGTTGGTGAATGATTGTGTGTACAGGAAGCCGGAGCCATGAGCAGACCGCCTGAAATGCTGGCCTCCCAAAAAACCTTTGTCGTCTCGTACCTCATTTGGATAAAACCGAAATGATCTCTGGCGAAGCGATATCACTGTAATCATCGTGCACGAGCGGTTCAGGTTGACGTGTATCAGCTTCACGCTTTTCCACCCCACTTTCTGGCAGCAGGTTTGTCCAGGTGCTACTATCCACGCTTCACGTGTGCCCTCGATTTGCCATCACGTCTGCGCTGCTGGAAACACACTAAAGCTCCATTTTTTCCCCCACTCAGTATGATCCTTTTATTTTTCCTACACTATGCTTCTGACAGCGTACATTTTTCTTCATTTTTTATTGTTCAATCTCACCTTCATGAAATCATTCATTCCAGGTGGTGTATCCATAGTGATGGAACAACTCGCCAAAAATAGTCCAAAGGAGCCGCGTTTCGAATCTGTTATGCACAAACCCGAGCTGTCGGAGATCATCGTTTCAAACCCGTACACATCCAGACCCTGGGTGTAACAGAGTGTGTGCTTGAATTTGTTCGATCTTTAATGTAATTAAACACACCTGAGTCAACTCGTTATCTTAATTACGGATTCCTTCAGGAGCTAAAGTTATAACGGGAGAGCACAAGCTGTGGCATCCACCTACAGTATACCGCATGCTTTAATAACACACTGTGCAGAGATTTATCACATGGTGAAAAATTAAAGGTCCCGTATTTTACTGTTTCTTTCAGTTCGAACAGGTTAACACAGGTCTCTGAGCTTGCTTTATCTTCACGCCTCCTCTGGAAGCACAGTGTACATGTAAATGAGCCAGGGAACTTCTGGGAGAGTTGAGCAAAAAGCCGGGGGAGGGATTATTCTTATATGAGGTCACACTAGGGGGAAAAAAAAAAGAATGGAAAAAGTACAAAAACAAAAACAGTTATTTCTGTACCCTCACACTGGAATCCTGTCTAAAAGTGTCTAAAAAGTTCATTTTGCACAATAGGTGCCCTTTAAAAGAGACCAAAGGAGACGAAATCCCCAAAAGTTTTAAAGTTTGGATCAATTTTTCCACAATAGTTTTTAAGGTCAAAGCTGTAGAGTGGAACTTCCCGTGTACAGTTTTACACCGAGTGTAAGCTCAGAGCAAAAAAATACTCTTCATATTCAAACATGTTCTTTTCCTCAGCTTCCAAGATGATTACAGAACAAGACAGACATCACTTTCATTCTCGTTTATTCCGCTTGCGAGTGTGGCGCGAATCCGAAATCCACTATCACGCTGTAATCTCTGGTAAGAGCGCATCGGGCCAGATGGTGAGCCGGTTGAAAAGTCCGAGCATCATCCCAGACACCCTCAGGGTTAATGCGTGTAAATGTCATAAGTAATGATGTGCGCTCCTCGTAGCTGAAGAAAGGTCAGAGTGTGAGCTCGTGGCATCCTGGCACGCGGTCAGATATTCTTCCCGGGCGCTCCGAACTGTGCAGTGAAGTCAGTCAAGGGTGGAAATGTGGATGCAGACGAGTCAAGCGCCAGTGGAAGCGTGTGTGTGTGTGTGTGTGTGTGTGTGTGTGTGTGTATATTACACACATACACCCACACACACCCACACAGACACACACAGGAGAGCGCAATAATAACATTCTAAAATCCTTCGTACTATAAATAACCCATTTATGGTCTTCCTAAAGACTAAAGCTTGGTTTTAAGTCAGTGTGTTTAAGTCCCATCAGTGTTTACGGAAAGAAAGGTCCTCCAAGTAATCTAAGTCGCGCTGAGTCGTAAAACAACCGGTGTGTGTCATGTCATCACAGATTTTGTCTGAGACGTCTAGGTTTCTAAGACGATGATATACGGCCTGCTTGTAAATATTAAAATATTAAAATTCTAATCATACTTATCGCTTTAATCTTTGATTTGATTGAACAAAATGGCGACCACACTCATGACTCAGCAGTTTATAAAATACCACCTGATCCGGCATGTCCTGTTATTCTGCATCTTATTTTGTACCAGCGGGAGTACCTGTTGTTGACGGGTAAAGAGTTTTGTAATAGTAGTTGAAAGGTATCACGTTGATTGGCTCCGTCGAGTGACATGTATAGCCACGCCCACTTTGAGGCAAAAAACGCTGAATGAGTTAAAAAAAAAGAAAGAAAAGCTAGATGCTGTGACATAACCTGACACATAACTGCTCATAACTTCACTTCTACTCACCTTTTTAATGTCCCGGTTTAAATCCAGGCAAATACCTAAAGACTGGTGAAGTTTCATTAAATTTGTGCGTGATGCTGTGACAAATCAGGCTGGACAGACATACAGATATACAGACAGACAGAATTTTTTTTTCTGAGACTGGTTGTCCTCCAATTTTTTTCTGAGACAAATGTCCTCCAACGTAGGAAACGTAAAGATATAATTGAAAGAGCGGGTTCTGATCAATGTACAGACCAAACCTGTCTTTTATTAATTTATATATTCACTATATTGCCAAAAGTATTCGCTCGCCTGCCTTCACATGCATTTGAACTTGATGAACAAACAATTCCTAATTCATAGGGTTTAATATGATGTTGGCCCCGCCCCCTTTGCAGCTACAACAGCTTCAACTCTTTTGAGAAGGCTTTCCACAAAGTTTAGGAGTGTGTTTATAGGAATTTTTGTCCATTCTTCCAGAAGTGCATTTGTGAGGTCAGACAGTGCTGGACGAGAAGGTCTGGCTCCACTCTAATTCATCCCAAAGGTGTCCTATCAGGTGGAGGTCAGGACTCTGTGCAGGACACCAAACTTGCTCATCCATGTCTTTATGGACCTTGCTTTGTGCACTGGTGCGCGGTCATGTTGGCACAGAAAGCAGCCGTCCCCAAACTGTTCCCCCAAATTTGGGAGCATGAAATTGTCCAAAATGTCCCGGTATGGTGAAGCATTAAGAGTTCATTTCACTGGTAGTAAGGGCCCGAGCCCAACTCCTGAAAAACAACCCCACACCAATTCCAACATGACAGCAATATATATTGCGCATTTACAATTACTCATCTGTACAATTTTTATGAACTCTAATAAAGCCATGAGCCACTTAAATAAGGTCATAAAATTTGTAAAATACGCATAGGATCTAGATATTATTCACCTAACGAGTCATCAGGGGATCGTCTCTATGTTCCCAGGGACCTACAGGCCCCAGATTTATATGGCATTTATTAGAGCCCTAAGTTCCCCAGTTCTAGGGTCCTACTGTATGTACTCAGGATAATATGTTCCCCTGGTTTATATAACACATAATGGAAAAAAAATTCCCAAGCTCAATATTTGTTTATTGAAATTCTTTCTAAAGACCTCCAAAACCATGTAAAATAAAAACTGTTAGTTTTGTTGTGTGCAAAAAAGTTGTTCCAATAAAATCAACTGGATAATATTCAGTAAATATTTTATCTTAAAATGGGTCACAAACAGAATAAGAGGGTCAGTGTGTTGTTGTTAGTCTTTCAGCAGCTCCCAATGAAGGGTCACCACAGCCGACCATCCGATCCGCACAACAACTTGGCAGAGGTTTTACCCATTTACCTGACGCAAACCTCCCATTTTATCCGGGCTTGGGACTGGGACTGGATCCAGTGGCTGGGGTTTGGTGTATACAGTACAAGTGCAGATTGAGTTTAATGCTCTAAAATAGAAATTGCACAAAAAAACCAAACATAAAGATCGCAAATCAGAACAAGGAGTAAAAAAAGCAAGCTAAGAACACCGGTATTAACAAACAGCAACCAGAGACAGAAGCTCAACGCCGAGTGCTGCAAAAGGAAAGGAAAGGAAACTCGTTAAAAGGAAACGTTAATCAGATTCAAGCCATCACGTGACGTGAGCGTCCTGATCATGTGATGTGTGACACAGGTCTCAGAGCTCCATCAAAGTGTGTATGTGTGTGTTAATGCTCCAGCTGAAATACCTCACAGATAAAAAATTTTTATGCAAAGCTGTAAAAATTCAGTGTTTATGCAGATGACCTACTGAGGAGCAACAAGTCTGGGAAGGCGGATCTTCTTATATGATGTCACATTAGGGGGGAAATCTAATTGGCTTGTTTGATACAATAACACTGGGATAAAGGAAAAGAAAAGCAGTGATTTTTTTCTTACATTGTGGGAATTTTGCACAGCAATGTTAATTGGAAGTTAAGGTTAGTACAGTCAATTTTAAATAATCCATAAAAAAACACTCGTTTTCTCTTAAAATTTCCTTGATGCCCTTTTGTGCACTTTCTAGGGACGATACTGTTAATGAATTGAGGAATACCCTCATTTTGATGCACGCACGCTCAGCCTCGAGAGGCAGGCCAAGCCCCGCCCCTTGGACAAGCTCCACCCCCTGTGTGCTCAGCTCACATTGTTTCAGGACAGCTCATAGGTCTGTAGAATGTGTACTGTGTGTGTGCAATTTCAGGACTACACCTAAACCAGATAAAGATGTCTATAGTAACTACCCTCGGCTCACACCGCTACCCCTGGAATTTTCCTTTTTTTCCCTCTAACGTTCCCTGACTGAAGTGTTTTTGTACGCTTCCTGACTCTGTCGCAGACATTCTCAGCTCTAACACTCATTATACGGGAGTCGGTAATGCAGATACCGCCATGTTAAACTCATTTCATCCAATTTCATGCTTGAGGCCAAAGGCCATCGAGTGCAGATCTGGAGCTGAATTCTTACGGCTTTGACGCTCAGGCTGTTAAAAAGAATGAAATGATTTCCATTAAGCATCTGACAGCGTTTTCAGCCGAAACTCTACGTCTGTTCCCAGGGTGATGGTGTGTGAGCTCCAGTCTTGTATAAATGTTTTTGGAGTCTGAGAAAGATGAAAATGAAGGCTGTGTTAGGTCAGTGTTTACCCTTCAAATGCATGTCTCATTCACACGTCTTTAGAAAGAATGCTATTCTAAATATTCTCAATATTTTTCTTTTTTTCCCTTTTATTTATTTATTCACTTAGTATTATTCTTTTTTTTTTTCTAACTGATCTTAACAGAGAGCTGGTATTATATGAATTGGCATCTACACTGAAGCTTCATGTCATATTTATAAGCATAAAACTTTTAGAAACCGCAAACACTGTAGGATTCGTGAAGCCCGCAACGTGAACGTTTTATGAAGTACTTTGTTACTTACTGTGAAAAACATCTCATCATTTCATGTCCATCGGTGTTCCAAATTATAACTCCAATTATAGCTCACAGTATTAATTCATACGTGTAATGCTAAACACCTTATACGACTCAGAGTATAAAGTATAATTAGTATAAACATACCTGTAACGTGCAGTGCAAAGCGAGAAAAAGTGAGAAGTTCATGATGATGTCTTAATAGGTTGACTAACGACTTAACAATTAATAGTCAGCGCTGATGTTTTTTTACACTGGATTCTGATTGGTCAGGAGTTGTTCTATAGTACATCAGCTAGCCCATTCTGCCCAAGCAATCTGATTGGACGAGAGGCTTTTCATAAGCAGTGATTAATAGATGGTAACAGCACTGGGATGGAATGTTTAACTATACGTATCACTCGGCGTCCCAGGTGCTTTACAGTGGTAAATTACACTAACTGTGGGTTCGCAAATCTCGCTCTAACCCCTTGACAAGGGTTCCAAACTGTTACAGTAGTGTGTGGAACAAGGGATGGTACACCCTACATACTGTAGTGCACTAGCTTTCCATTTAATGCTATTTGGGAGTCAAACCCAGAAAGCCAAACGTTAACGGAGCTGATAAGTGGAAAGTAAATCTCGTGCCTTTCTCAGGACTGTCCACCAGCTCCATGGTTTGGCTACATAGTACTGTTAAGAATTGAAAACTACTTTCAACCCTGTTAATTACTCTAAGTGTCGGTCGCCAGCTCCGCCAGTCGCAGTTAGTTTGTTCCGCCATTCGCAGAAGATTATGTGTTGGCGGAGCAAAATAATTGGTTAACTAAACAAATTATCTGTCAATAATAAATTGTTCTTGTCACGCTTGAGGTTGTGCTGTTGCACTGGATATGGCTGTACCCTCATGCTTATGAACGCCTCACAGATGTGCTAGATATTGCTTAATTACGGCAGTACTGACTGCGGTGCAGCTGCACAGCACTGGTTTATATTAACTGTAATATGAATAATAATGCACTCATTTTTATATTGTTTCTATCGTAAGGACTTATTCACTGGGGTTTGAACATTCACCCCACACTGCTCCAATGGATTTTAATACATATTTCTGTAAGAAGTCTCCACTTTGCAACGATCTGAGATACCGTACAGCTTTTACTTTACTTTGTTTTTTTTTTTTATGTCTTTAGAACTCGGTTAAATGTCAAGCTTTGAGAAATTGATTTTGTGTCTTATTAAGTTGAAATGAGAGAAAAAAAAGTCGTGGTGATTCCATTACATTTAATTTAACTTTTGTTTTCTCAGGCTTTTCCCTCTTTCTCAGGGACGCCACATTGGATCATTCAACCTGCAATCATTTGGCACAGGTTTTTTGGCGCTGGATGCCCTTCCTGTTGCAACCCGACCATTTTTTCTCTCCAGCTTTGGGACTGGTACTACTGTATATTTCAGTGGGCATAGGGGTCATAAGGGCCTTAATGGTGTCCAACCAGATGGTGATGGGGCTTAAACCCCTGAGCTCAAACCCCTGAGTCACAACCGTCTGAGCCATCACTGCCCACGGTTATGTTTGCATTCAATGTTACTGTTAATAGATACAACTTTACTACTTGGCAAATTGCTTTGGTGTAAGAGGAATAAAGCACTTGCCAACGTGCCCTCATTGGGAAATAATCTTCCACTTCCACATTGAAGAATGCTGTGGTCAATCCAGGGGAGGATAATTTTCCAAAACGTGCAAGTGCTTTATTCCTTTTACACCACAGCTGTCCACTAATAGCAACATTTAATATAATGGTAAGACCAAAACTTTTTCAACTCTATAAGACACAAATCCTGTACAAATCCTGTACTCTCAGTTCTTTTGGCTGCTCGCCATACTGGACTTGGCTTAGGTTTTATGCTGGATCCGGTTCCTGAAGCAATTGAATCATAACTTTCATAACTTGACCAGCACTAAGAATGCCTTGCTACCAGGGACTGGGTTCAAGCATTGACTGGGAATTGAACCCAGGCTGACAAGAAGCCTATCAACAAGGCACCTCTTCTTCTTCTTCTTTGTCTTTCGGCTCTTCCCTTTCAGGGGTCACTGCAGCGAATTATCTGTTTCCATCTAACCCTATCCTCCGCATCCTCTTCTCTCACACCAACTAACTTCATGTCCTCTCTCTCACTGCATCCATAAAGCTCCACTTTGGTCCTCCTCTAGACCTCCTGCCTGGCAGCTCCAACCTCAGCAAACTTTTACTGATATGTTCCCAATCTCTCCTCTGAACATGTCCAAACCACCTCAATCTGGCCTCTCTGACTTTATCCCTAAAAGATCTAACATGGGTTGTCCCTCTGAAGGACTCATTCTGGATCCTATCAATCCTTGTCAGTCCCAAAGAGAACCTCAACATCTTCAGCTCTGCTACTTCCATCTCTGCCTCCTGTCTATGAACATCTATGCACACCAACCTGCTTGCACACGCCTCTTCACCTCCATTCCACACCCTCCATTGTTCTGGACTGTTGACCCTACAGTAAGTACTTAAAGTCGTGCACCTTCTTACCAATGCCCCTGAACAATCTGTAAGCTCGGTTTCATTCCAGAGGAAGTGTTTATGACTTCCTGAACCAACCCTGAAGTTGAAGACGAGCTCCTTCATTTTGCCTCAAGTGCACCGAGAACACTTCACACAAACACTCTAATGATGTTTAACCAGAAACGAAAGCACGGCGTCACCGATTAACCTCCTGTTCTCATCCTCATCCATTTAATTAATTACTAACATCAGCACATTCCGTCTTCGTTTAATGTGCGTGATCAGCTCGAGCGGAACAA
This sequence comes from Leiocassis micropogon, assembly GCA_028565275.1. NCBI lineage: Eukaryota > Metazoa > Chordata > Actinopteri > Siluriformes > Bagridae > Leiocassis > Leiocassis micropogon. The sequence goes on along the minus strand of JAOVVA010000027.1, from coordinate 17,645,099 downwards.
ATCAGAGAACGCGACATGCCGAGCTGACGTTATTTATGCATCTGTTCAGCAGCAATACGTCACCTGTTGCGAAAGAAACCGTTTTGGTTTAGAGTGGAAGGAGGGAAAAAAAAGTTGTGTTTTGGATGTCTCTCTCTCTCTCTTTTTCTGTCTCTCATTCTGTCTCTCTATTTCTGTTAGATGTGGGTGAATAATTGTATGCTAACGAGCAGAGTCAGACTTGGACAGAAAGCGACGCAAAAAAAAAGTAAGTGCAGAGAGGGAAAGGGAAGGACACATTTGTACACTAGCTCGGGCCCACGTCTCTAACGGTAACCATGGAAATAATTACAGAGCAGACGCAAGAGAGAAAGAGAGAGGAAGAGTCGAAGAGGAGGAGTGAGAGAATGAGAAGCTGGAGCGGAGTGACTGGAGGAAGCAAAATTGCTCTTAATGTGCTTCTGGATGTTTATTTTTTTTTATACATATATATTTTTTAAGTAGACCCTTGCGTTATGGACGCCGCTTTATAATGCTTTCAGTGTCATAGAAATAATATCTTTTTAAATACTCAGTAAATCTTTTAGTAAAATTATTAGTAATAAATAATTAGATACCCATTATATCCTCGTAGTTCCTGTGAGTAGCCTCCTCAACCTCCTAGACTACGTGACCTCTTTGCAAACATATTGGAATTAGCTCCGTCTACATGGTGACCCTTCTGTGCAAAATGCTTGAGTAGTTTTAGCGAATCTTCTCAGCACCAAACCCTCAAGCTCTGTCTACACCACGTCTCCTGAATTTGGGGCTTGTATGAAGACCTGGACAGGTGCAAGGACAGATGCAGGGGCAGGGATAGTAACACATGGATATTACTCTCGGTCCTAGAGATCACAAAGCTCAGGATTTGGATTACGGTATATCACGTTTTTTTTTTTAAACCACAGATATATTTTGGTTTCAAGTTAAAGAAATCATAAATTAAACATAAATAAATACATAAATAAATAAAAACTCAAGATGGTCAATATTCAAATAAAATGAAAAATTGATTACTCATTACAATAATTATTAAATAAAGGTACAAAATGACACGCAAGGATTGATTTCCTTCTTTGATCATGTGGACACTGGGTATTTTCTTTCATATGCTTTTGCAAAAAAAAAAAAAAAGTGAAGTGTGAATGAGCTCTTCCTGAGCCACGCCCCTCCTGAGAACAGCAGAGTTGAGCAACAACCCGGGGGAGGGGATTTTCTTATATGAGGTCATATTAGGTGAATACAAAAATGGAAAAGAGGACAAAGAGAATGTTTTTTTTTTTTATCACTCAAATTTTTTGTTTGTACTGTACACACACACACTGAAGATGAACATCTGAACATGACTAAAGAAGGTGCATTCTGTGTCATAAGTGACCTTTAAATATTAAAGTACCCCTGCTGAACAGTTACTGTGTGAACAAGTGATTATTTATTATAAGTACCCAAAGAACGATCTCGTACACGTTCAGACGAGAGTCGGATATCGCGCACGTTTATGAAGAGAAAATCTGATCCGAGGAGAACGTGGAAAGTCCTGTGGCGTGAGCGTGCTCGTTTCTTCCCCGCAGGCGTTTCAGCATCTGTCCGATCTGTGGACGTGGCTTTGCAGTTGTCATGGCGACTCGAGGTCCTTACAGCACGCCGGTCCCTTAAACACGAGTGCTTCGGTGAGCACCCCATCAAATCCAACCCATCAAAGATAGAAGGCGTTTCATTAAAGGCACTTGTTTTTATCAGGGAGTTTGTTTG
>JAOVVA010000027.1:17626485-17641864 GCA_028565275.1 Leiocassis micropogon | reverse complement strand
GGGGGGGGGGGGGGCGGGGGGGGGGGGTGCGCAGCAAAATGGATCGGAAACCACTGGGTTGTTGGTGTGTGTGTGAGTGTGTGATTGTGTTGTTACTCGCATTCCTCCCACACATAACCTGCCTCTGTGAACCTCTTCTTCTAATGCCTGTGAGCATTTTCACACACAGGAATTGTGTGTGTGTGTGTGTGTGTGTGTGTGTATGAAATAGAAAGATCAAGAAGGAGCAACAAGGGTTAAAATTTAATTGAATTGTATTGGAGGAGAAAGGAAAAAGAGAGGGAACAGAAAGAGAGAGAGAACTAATAAAGATAGAACAATAAGAAGAATAAGTGAGAGGGACAGATGAAAGAGAGAAAAAAAAATAATACAGAGAGAGAGACATTAAGAGAGACATAGAGAGAGATGGACAGACTAAAAGGGGGAGAAACACAGAGACAGTGGGATGGAGAAAAAGACAGATGGTGTGATGGAGAGGGAGAGACAGATAAAGGTAAGGGAGAGAGAAAAGAGAGAGATGACAGGAAAAGAGTAAAAGAACAAGTGAGATAATGAAAGACATCAAAAGAGAAGATAGAGAGAGACAGACAGACAAAAGAAAGAGAAATACAGAGACAGAGGGATGGGAAGAGATAGAAAGAGACAGATAAATGTAAGGGAGACCGACAAAAAGAGAGACAGAGATACAGAGAGCGAATGACAGCAAAAGAGAGAAAGAACAAGTGAGATAATGAAAGACATTAAGAAAGACATAGAGAGAAAGACAGACAAAAAAGAGAGAGAAAGAGATAAATGTAAGAGAGAGAGAGAGAGAGAGTGAAACAGGAGAGATACAGAGTGAGATGACAGGAAAAGAGAGAAAGAACGAGGGAGATAATGAGACAACAGAGAGACAGGGATGGATAGAGGGACGGAGAAAGAGGCAGATAAATGTACGGCAATGAGAGAGGAAGAAAGATAGAGGCAGATTGATGGAAAGAGAGACATAGATGAATGTAAGAGAGGGAGAGAGAGAGAGAGAGAAAGAGAGAGTCACCTCAGGCTTCATCTCAAGTCCCCTCCATCCCTCCATCCCATCTCCCCACCCACCCACCAACCCACCCACCCACTGCCCCTCTCTTTCCCTCTCCCTCTCTCTCTCTCTCATACCGCATCGGAGAGAGAAGACGACTTTCCGTGCATACCTGAACAATCCGAGCGCTAGCACGCAGCTGGGAAGCGCTCGCTGGCGTTTGTTATTCCGTGCCGTGTGCGAAGGTGCGAAGGAGCCGCAGCCTCACGCTCTCTCGCAGCCACAGTCTCGTGAGAAAGGGAAGCTCTCTCTCTCTCCTTCTCCCTCCTTCCCTCTTTTTTTTTCTCTCTCTCTCTCTTTCTCGTCGCCAGATCTGGAACGACTTTAGGTTTCTTCGCTCGTCTGCTTCGGTGTTACTCTTCTCATCTCGTACGGGAGAGTCGTGAGAATCAGAGCGACGTCCTGCGCTGCGCCGGCCTCAGAGCGCTTTGGGGATTATTTTTCCTCCCTTTTCTCATTCCATGGAGCAGCCAGCGCTTGGACCCTCGCTGCCTCGTCTTCTCCCTGACTGACATCCACTCAGAGGCGTGCGCGCCTCGGCTCAAGTTCTAACGCTGCCTTCACGTGCTTCATCTCGAAACTATCCTTTGCATTCACGTACACCGCTAATAACGTTAATAATGCTAATAACGCCCGCTTAATTGTGCTTGTAGCAGAGTAAGTATTCTCTCGCAATAACGAACCTATAAAGGCTAATAGTGGATTGTTACAAGTTTACATCTACGATTCTGCTCGATCTCTGAGAGAGTGACATGGCGAAAGTCGTAGAAGTTCGTTTAGTTATCGAATAACCCACACGGCGTACGCTCTTAATCGCTTTCCAACACTTCTGAGGAACACGCCGGCAATCTGTCTTAACCTCTTTTGTTGCTGTGCCTTTACTTTACAATATTCGAATATTCATGTAAACTATAAGTTCGTAAAACCGCTAGTCTTAGTCAACCTACAATAGCTCACAATGACTTAGTCACCATATTTCCTAGTTGCCTAGCAACAATATTCTCAAATTTAAAGCGCTGTATTCAGTTTGACGCGCTAATTGTAATCACGTCTCAAGGATACTCGAGCTTGACCCGCGTGAAGGTGGTGTTAGCTTAATGCTAACCTGCTTCACAGACTTCCTGTAGAAGTTTTTTTTTGCTACTTACTTGGATACATTACCAAAAAAAATTCCTTAAGAAACTTTTTTAAGTTCTGGACAGACCTGAACTTTAGCCATGAGAGAATCTGCTCCGGACTCGGTCAGGAGGGATGCGGCGCGGCTCGAGGACTCGTGGAGAGCATGCACGCGGGAAAGCAGGGTGGGGTCGAGCACAAAAAAAACTCAAGACGGAATATGGAGGACTGAGGCGCACTTCCGCTAAAATCCACAGAGTTCAACGTTCAGGAACAATTTGGAATAACTATCATAAATATTATGATTTTTATTTTGTTTACTCGGTTTGTGTTTACTGTAACGTTATTTACTATAATGTTAATGTCAAATGCTTAAGTAGTTAGCATAAGCTTTGACTCTTATGTAGTTTCAGATATGCTAATGTTCTTAGCATACCTTTACATTCATGTGTAGTTAGCATACAACTGCCATTAGCATACAGACTCTTACACTTTTATGTTGTTAGCATACTTTTGTGTTTGGACGTAGTTTACATACTCTTATACTCCTATGTAGTTAGCATTTTTTTACATTCTTATATACTTAGCATCGCTTACACATTTTAGTAATTAGCAAAAACACTTAAGCACTTAGCATACTTTTACACTCTTATGTTTTTAATTAGCTAGCATTCTTTTACGCTCTTACGCACTTACCATACTCTTGCATTCTAAAGTAGCTAGCATACACAAGTAGTTAGCGTAGTCTTACATAGTTGGAATACTCTTACGTAGGTTAGCATAGTCTTACACACTTGAGTGGCTAGCATTCTTTTACACTCTTACGCGGTTAGCATAATCTTACACTTTTAAGTAGTTAGCATACTCTTACCCTCTTACGTAGTTAGCATATTCTTACACTCTTACTTAGTTAGCATACTCTTACATAGTTAACATACTCTTACACTCTTATGTAGTTAGCATACTCTTACACTCTTACTTAGTTAGCATACTCTTACACTCTTATGTAGTTAGCATACTCTTACACTTACTTAGTTAGCATACGTTTACACTCTTATGTAGTTAGCATACTCTTACACTCTTATGTAGTTAGTGTACTCTTACACTCTTATGTAGTTTGCATACTTTTAAAATATTTATCACACATAGTCTAACCCTACATACTCTTGCTGCGTGTAGAATAAGCTTTAGCCTTACCAGATATGTAAAGCTTATCTATTAATCAAATAAACGCACATTTTAAACCACAAGTTCAGCTTTATAGAGAAGTATAGCAGCTTTGTTTTCAAAGACCTGGACTTTGCGACTAGCTAGTTGAGGAGTTAGCATTAGCACATGAGCACATGGCTAGAGAGTTAGAAGGTTGTGGAGGTACAGTAGCACAATGAGACCTGTTTAACAGGCAAAATGCCTGTTTTGTTAAGCATTTAGTCTGTTTCATAGGTATGACTTTGTAATTCACTGCACAGAACTAGACACACACACACACACACACACACACACATACACACTGATCCCAGTCGAACATGATGAGCAGATCCACTGGAGCGTTAAGCAAACCGAAGGCACGGGACTGGAATAAAAACTCAACCGGTGATAGAGTTCAAGACGTCAAGACAGCTGGAGTAAAGACTCGCAGCAGTGCTTCGCTGCACGTAGCTACCTTTCTGTCCGGCGCGCAGGATCCGAGGTCAACCGGAAGAATCGTTTGCAAGGACTGAGGAATTATAATTACGCCAGCAACATTTCTGCTGTAGGTAGGAATCAGACGTTTTTCATCATGATGAACTTAAAATAAAGCTCGGTCTGAATGCTAGTGGAGTGTTGAATGCTAGTCCAAGGACATCCCAGTGGGAATTTGTTATGGTTGTCAAAATGTTGTGGTGACGTTAATTTGACAGCGTTTCGGACATAGGGATGACATCAGTAGTGATTTTTTTTACAAGTTGAAACAACGTTGACTACATGATGATGGGATAACATTAAATGCCATTAATTCATTTTTACATTTAGGCGTTTGGCTTATCCAGAGCGACTTACATTTTATCTCATTATACATCTGAGCAGTTGAGGGCCTTCTTCAAGGGCCCAACAGTGGCAACTTGGTGGGATTTAAACCTGGGACCTTCCGAGCCATAGTCCAATGCCTTAACCACCGAGCTATCACTGACTACCGTTCCAGTACAGCAGCACCACGGCATACGAATTTAATCTGCTCAGGAGGCGAGTTCTTAATGTGAAATTTTATATTATGGAACTAATTTTCCCACAGAAAGTAATGTAAATATTCCAGACACCCAGAATATTACCAATATTACAATATACAATTTCCAACACTATAATGATATTTTTGCATATAAAAACTAACAAAACTGAAAGTCAATCCTTTTTCTTCTTGCTGCCATCCTTGCCTAACATTCTTGGAAGCCATGGTGCTACAGTATGTCTTCACTAAATCTTGGGCAAAATGGCAAAAAAAAAAAAAAAAAATGTAAAGTTTTGATCGGCTCCCGGATGTACGCACAGCTTAGCTAGCCTTAGGTCTGGCTTGGTCGTTCACTTTGTATGCCGAAGGAAATTTCTTGAATAATTTCAGTTCTTAAGGCGAAAATTGTTAAGGCGGGGTGTTTGTATGCCTTGGTACCACTTTACTATTACCAAACCGATGGCCTGAGCAGGGCCTGAACTCCAGTGCCTGCTTACCACTGGAACCACTAGGGGGCATTCTGCTGATGCTAGCATGTTTTGCTCATGTTTGACATGAGATAGACACGATGCGTGTGGGAAGCCGTTGTGCCTGTCCCAATGTTCGATCAGAATTCTAAACCCTGTTCGAAACTTAAGGGATGTAGTAGGACGTTGTGCGAATGCATGTTAATCTGCATAAATGCTCCAAAATAAGGTTATACAGTAAGTATGTTATTTTTTGAGGTTGCATGTGCAACATTGTGCTTGGGTTGTTCATTCAATGTTATCTCAACATCACTTCATCAAAGTCGTTCTATAACTCTTAACAAAAACAGTGTCATTGCAACATCTGTACTACAACTACGAGTCAAAAATAATCCGCACAGGTTGTATTAAAACTTCTGTCGGTCTTGTCAGCGCTGTCCGTTCAAGGCTACTGTCTCCCCAGTCACTGCTGTCCGAGTGCGAACAATTTACATCAGTTGACTTGTAACTGCGGTGCGGGCAAAAATGGTTGCCCCACTTGTGATTTGCTTGAAAGAAGAGCAGCGTGCAGTGATCGATTTTTTGTGTCTGAGGGTGTACCTTGTGCCGAAGACTTTGTGCGCAGTATGGAGAAAGTGTTTTGTCACAAAGGAAGCGTGTGTAAATGGATAGAGAAGTTCAAGGAAGGTTGCACAAGTGCTAGCCATCAAGAAGGAGCCGGATGCCCGTCCATGGCTGAAGACATTATCGCATCGTCTCTATAGTCCTGATTTCGATCCCATCAGACTTTCACATCTTGGGTTCCCTGAAATGACGATTCACTTCTGATGAAGAAGTGAAGATAGCGGTGCATTTGTAGCTTGCATCACAGCCCAAATCTTTTTTCTTGATTTTCTTCCTAATTTAGTCGTCCAATTCCTCCCCGTCACTAGGGGGCTCCCACATTAAGACTATTAGTACCGTTTAGTCGGGAGGGCCGAAGACTTTCCTCCTGACGCCCCTGATTGGCTGTAGAGCCGTGATTAATGTACCTCTCATCCCTCCCCTCTGAGAGAGCTCGGCCAATCAGCTTTCTCTAGGCCTCCGGCTGCGAGATGTTACAGCATCATCCGGGAATCGCACTCGCGATCTCTGGATGATAGGGCGAGCACTTTACCACTGCGCACTTTACCAAGCAAAGAGATTATGCTGAAAAATTATGTATTTAGTCTTTTCTAAAAGTCGATCCAAATGAATTCTACAGCCAGAGTGCGAATAATTTTTGACTCATCCTCGCATATCGCAACACTTTATGAACATTAGGCTTCCTGCTGGGATGTTGCTTAAGTACTGGCGTAAAGTTTTAGCCTGAGTGCCGTGTAACTGTAAGTTACCAGGCCAGGGGTAGCTCAGTGGTTAAGGCATTGGACTACGGTTCGGAAGATCCCAGGTTCAAACCCCGCAACCACCAAGTTGCCACTGTTGGGCCCTTGAGCAAGGCCCTTAACCCTCAACAGCTCAGATGTGTAATGAGATAAAAATGTAAGTCGCTCTGGATAAGAGCGTCTGCCAAATGCCTAAATGTTAATGTTTCCTGCCACCTCCAGGACACTGAACTTGTAGATTGCTGTGGTGTAAAGGGAATAGAACACTTCGGGATGTGCAGTTATAGAAAAACAATCAATTTCAGGATGGTAAGAGTAACTCCGCTTCGTTAATTATTTTCTCATAACAGAACCACACAGAATGTTTTACTCCTTACTGACTTACAGTATAAAGATAACGCTGTGTGTGATGTACAAGGGGCGTTCATGACAAACTGGGACTTTTGGTTTGTACAGAATGACAGAACACAGTTCTGAGAGTAAAAACTAAAAACTTTATTTCTCTATATAATCCCCTGCTACAATAAGGCACCTATCTTAGCGTTTAACTAAGTTCTTGGACACCATTAAGGTAGAATGTTTTCTCAATACGCCAGAGCCATAATTGTCTGAAACACCAGCCTCCCAGGAACTCCTTTAATGGCACAAATATGTGGAAATGGTTTGGAGCGAGGTCAGGACTGTAGTAGTAGTAGTAGTAGTAGTAGTAGTAGTACTAGAGCCGAGTTCCTATATTGTGCAAAATGTGCTGTTGAGCGTTTGAGTGTACGGTTCCCAAAGACAAGTGTGTCTCTTTATTCGGCAAGTTGGTGACAAGTTATCCGACTTTTTTCACAGTGGAAGTTTTTACGCTTGCACCGCTCAGATTTATTTATTTTTTGTGCAGATAAGAGTCTCATCAGCGCACTGTGCTCGAAGCCTTCTGTCAAATGTCAATCACTTACTGTATACGCCTTCATTGAGCAGAAATTTCATCATAAATCCTGGTTTGACTCGAACGCCCCTCTTGGACAATGTGTGTAGCTAGCTTTGCTATTTGTTGCATGTGTGTGTATCAGCGCTTAGATTTTAGAAAAAATGCAGGAAATGTAAAAACAAAACAAAAAAAACCATCTGAATGGAGGAGTGATTAGCTGCAGGATTATAAAGAATATTTCAGGATTTTCCTGATGTTACTAAAAGTGGATTTATACAAAACATGAATTTTCCAGATTATCCTAATTCCACCACACACACACAGCAAATCCCGCGGATACGCCTCTCTCAAAGATCCAAAGGCGTGTAATAAATATAATAGCAAACCTACAACACTCCATCTTCCTCTTCTGTTCCTCTCTCTCTTTCTCTCTCTCTCTCTCTCTCTCTCTGTGTGTGTAAAGGAGTAAGCTGGGAGCCGTTACCACCCACACACTTCAGCTTGCAGCATGATAGCAGATTTACATTGAGAATGAAAAAGTGTGCGCACACACTCACACTCACACACTCCCTCCCACTCCTCTCCCTGCTTCAACACATGCACACACTCTCACTCTTCTTCTGTACAAGAGCACTCCGGTGTGCAGCATTAAACGCGTGCGCACACACACACACACAATACAGTACACACTGCTATCAAATGCTTTATCGTTCCTGGAACAGTGTTCCTGTGGTTATCTCGTTACGTTGTTTACACCAGTGTAATGGATACACGACGCGCGTGGCATGGCGTATTCGATAACGATCGTGATCACGCCGAGCACACGAGCGTTCCCAGATAACGCCTGAGCTCGAACGCTGCCGTCACCAGCGCAGCGCACCAGTTAGGGATAGATTTCAACACTTCTTCATTCCGTTCTGTCTGACTCCGTAAGTCAGATGTGAGGTGCCGGGAAAAACATTGCCATGGCAACCCAGTAACGAGGCTGGATTTGGATGTGTATCAGGAGGGAGTCGAGTGAGAAATTGGAATAAATAGATCCACCGGGTGCTTTTTATTTCATTTGTGTGATTTTATTTATTTATTTATTTATGAATTTTTTGCCTAAACTATTTTTTTTTTCTTTTTACGGCAACGGGTGAAGAGAAATGATTAAACAGAGTGATTTCTTTCTATTATCGTGTGCAGTCGAGTCCTGAGCTCGACACGACTTACTGACAGAAAGGAGCACAGGATGGACACCGCTAGGTGTGTTTGTGTGTGTGTGTGTGATTGAAAGAGAGAGAGAGAGAGAGAGAGACTGATAGTAAGAGGCTGAGAGTGAGAGAGACTAAGCGAGAGACTGAGGGAGAGAGGGACTGAGAAAGAGACGCAGATAGAGAAAGAGAGAGGCTGAGATGGAGAGGAGACTGAGAGAGTGAGTCTGAAGGAAAGAGACTGATAGAGAGAGGCTAAGAGAGATACTGAGAGTGAGACTGAAAGTGAGACTTACTGTAGAGTGAGAGAGACTGAGAGAGCGAGACTGAGAGTGAGAGAGACTGAGAATGAGACTTAGAGTGATAGAGACTGAGAATGAGACTTAGAGTGATAGAGACTGAGAGTGAGACTGAAAGTGAGACTTACTGTAGAGTGAGAGAGACTGAGAGAGTGAGACTGAGAGTGAGAGAGACTGAGAATGAGACTTAGAGTGATAGAGACTGAGAATGAGACTTAGAGTGATAGAGACTGAGAGTGAGACTGAAAGTGAGACTTACTGTAGAGTGAGAGAGACTGAGAGAGTGAGACTGAGAGTGAGAGAGACTGAGAATGAGACTTAGAGTGATAGAGACTGAGAATGAGACTTAGAGTGAGAGAGAGAGAGAGCAAAATCAGCAAAATAATTATTAAATCTAGTAATAATAATATACAATAATCTTTATCACACTGTTCATGGTTTACATGGTTGTAGACACCGGCTGTTTCACTAAGACCTGGACCCCAGGTCTGATCACACCAGTTCTGCAAAAATCTGACAAATTCCACCACAGGAACTACGGGACTATTTGTGTTAGCAGCATTTAATACACAAACACCAGACTCATCTACAGTCTACACACACACACACACTCATAAACACCAACGTCAAAGACAAAAAAGACAAAATCTTCACCTGCTTTGTGGACTTACAGAAGGTGTTTAACTCGGTCTGGCCTGAACAACTGATGTTTAAACTTCTTTAGTCAATGTACCAGGGAAGAGTATGTGTGTGTGTGTGTGTGTGTGTGTGTGTGTGTGTGTGTGTGTGTGTGCGTGTGTGTGTGTGGTGAGACAGGGTGCTGTCTGAGTCTGACTGTGTTTAACATCTTTATTAACAACCTTGCTTCGATGCTGGAGAACTCTACAGCCCTGGGTCTCACCCTCCATCTCCTGCTCTATGCTGTTCCTGCTGTCTCTCACACAAACTTAAACACTCACAAACACCAACAAATCCAGACTGAATACATTCTAATAGAATGTAAAAACACATACTCAACAAGAGAAATCCAATGATCTGAATATCTGAATGAAAGACTAATTTCGGACTAATCACAGAGCGAGGGATCAGAATCAGTTTAGAAACTGAAAAAGGATGACACACCAAAATGCATCAAACCCCCAGAACGGGGACTCACTGTGTACACACTGTGAGCCACAGGAAGTAGAAACAGAGACACACTGCAGTCTGGTCTGTCCAAAACACCACCAGATTGGACAGGAATAATTCTGTACATTCAGAAAGAAATGACGCCAAACTTCTCGTCTCTGATCACTGAGCAGAAGCTCAGCTGTGTTTTAGTGGAGTGTGACTGAAGCGCTCGACTGCAGCTGCGTTCATGTCCACTCTTCATCATCGTATGAGAAACACTAATCTAATCTAATCTGAAATTTTATTGCCATGTAATTTATAGCAATTAATCAAGACTACATCTTAAATATAAAATATACCTGTTCATCTCTATTCATGTTAGTCTTTTATTACTATGAAAAAACATAATACAGGTCGTCCCCGAGTTATGACATTGGAGTTACGAATTTCCACAGATTGGACAAACCGCAGTTCTACAAACATTCATAGATGCAAACAAATCGTGGAAGTAGCTCACGTCTATTGTACAAAAAATAGACACCACAGTGCACCAGATACCAATGGGGGGATGTGGGAGAAATGAGTCGGCCGCACCAGTTTCAATGAATCAGTCCATGGGCACGATGATAGAAAATAGCTGTTCTGATAGTGAATAATCCTGATTACCCTAAAAATTCTTAGTTTACAGTCCAATACAGTGGAAAACAGGTCAGGGACAAAATAGAGTCTGGCATTCTCATCGCGACTTAAAGGCGCAGATACAACACTGTGAGATTGTTTTCCTTAGGTGCAGTTACGGGGAAAGGGGACAGAGATTTAGTCAAGTGGATTGGTATGCTTTACATTATATATTTGTGTCAAATGCGTATAAGATTAATTTTGTCTGACTTCCGAACAAATTCGACTTATGAACATACGTTAGTTGGGGACTAACTGTAAATATTTTTAAAAAATCATTATTGTAGACAGAGACAGCGGGAGACTGTGTGTGAAAGAAAGAGAGAGAAAGAGTAAAAGAGAAAGAACTTTAGACTGATAATAAAAAAAACTGAGAGAGATGAAGACTGAGAGAGACACTTGGACAAAGAGAGAGGGGAATTGATATGAAGAGACTGAGACAAATGGAAACTATGGGAGAGAGAGAGAATAAGAGAGAAAAAGAAAGAGTCTGAGATTGAAAGAGAGACTGCGAGAGAGCCTTAATGAGAGAGAGACTGATGGAGAGAGACCAGAGTGAGAAACTGAGAGAGAAAGAGAGTGACAGAGAGACAGGAAGAGACCAAGATTGAAATGGAGAGACTGAGAGTGAGACTAAGACTGAAAGAGCGAGACTGAGAGAAAGATATAGATTATAGACGGATAGACTGAAGGACAGAGAGACAGAGAGATAAGTATCTAACTATGTAAATTTGTGCTCCTGGTAGGTGATTACAATTATCTACTTTGTGAACGACTCCCACCGCTCATTGTCTCCGATAAATCACACATTTCCCAGCGGCCCGAGCGCTTCTTACGGGATATTTTCACTAAACACTAATCAAATTCACTGTTTCCGTGAGTGCTCGCGATTAACAACAACAGAATGAGTCGTTATTTATTTTATTTAATTATTTTTTTTTGGTAATAGTGGGTTAAGTGGCTCGAGTCGTTGATAACAAAGACAACGTTTAGATGAAGAATCCTGCAGCCTCGGCACTAGAGAACAAGAACAAAAACACTCACGCTGATGTTTGCACCTAATCTGGTTGAATGTAATAATTTGTTTAAGGGTTTGTTCATCTGTGAATCAAAAACAGAGGAGTGAAAGAGGAAGGAAAGAAACGATTGTATTGTGCGCTGTACTGTATATACACCCGTACTCGTCTGTTACGGTGTGAGCGATAGAGCAGGAAAGAGTTCACGGCGAAGTGTGTTCCTAAGATTGTATTGTTTAATAAAGAGCCACACTTTTTATTCATTTATAGTAACATTGAATGTCGTGGAACACACCTGATATACAGGTTACTCCCTGCTCGTAAACTGGAGACTCCTTCCGTAAAATACACACGATTTTAGTATCTCCAAAATACTTGATGTAAACGAACCATGCCACTAATATTTAGAGATTCTACAGTAGTTGACCTGTTTACACAGGCGCTGATCTGATATGATGTACGTTTACACGTCCAAAGTGTTTAATCGGATTATAACTCTTTTTAAAATGCACAGAAACAGTTATAATGCATAGAGTTTAATCTGCTGTAAATATAATAACAGAAGAAGAAAAGGTTAGGTCCGGCTTCCTATCTTTTCCAATAAAACCCGCCTTCTGTGTAATTATTGGTTACAAGAATTCAGTCTCAGCTCTGATTGGTTAGTCGCTTTACTGTGTGTGAAATGTGAGCCGATCAGGGCTCCTCTCTCAGCCAGACCCCCAGTAAACCAACGTCTGATGTACAGACTCATGTTCATAAGGTTAACTGATTAGGAAACTCGTCACATGACCTAATGTTACCCCAACATGGGGCAGAAATGCGCTGAAAGAATATATTTACTCCAGTAAGACAGAAACAATCAGAAGTGTTTAATTTACATGTCTAATATATGGCGATTTTTTTTTTTTTTAAGATTACACCCCCTCGTTCCTATCGTGCTGGTTCAGGTCAGACATTTTTCTGATTTTTATTCCTATCTGGCTTTTATTCTGTTTATTAGTGGAATATTAAGCTCAGTGTAAATGCACCATCTGCTCATGTGCGTTTTTTGCAAAACACGATTAATCCTTTCATTATTAGCTTTATTACTAGATTTAATGCATACATGGTCATAGTGTAAGTCCCCGTGAATGAGCTGTTACTATAGAAACAAATCCAAGCAGTTGTTGGATCTCACCTCACGACCCTAGTCTAAAAAAAAAAAAATATTCCAGTGAAATTAACATGGAGAGCTGTAATTGCGTATTACTTCTCTGTCGATGGGAAATCTATAGAGGTTAACAGCAAGTCGTTTAACATCCCGTGGATTCAGATTAGAGCTTCATTCAGGGCATAAAGTGTTGTTGCCTACGTTGTGTGGGCCGACCGCAGAAGCGTAAAGGCCACCTAGAGCTTTGTCCTGATTCATGCGTGTCTTTTCCACCTGCTCCGCTACTCGAAGGACCTTGGGCTCTACGCTCTGTTCCCAAAACCGACCGCTGCTTTAGTTCTGGCCAAAATACTCTACGAGTTTATCTTATAGCAACATCCACCTCCGCCCAACCTCCTCAATAAAAAAAAACAATAATGAAACTATTGTTCTATGCTGAAGCTATTAGATGCTAATATTAGCTGGCATCCTCCTCTCCAGGGACTAACTTTATTGTGGTGCTTAAATCCTCGGACTGTTGGGTCGTTGAGTGTTATAAAAGCGGACTGCTTAATTAAAGTCAAATTAGAAAGACTGCATGCAAGCTTTAATCCTAGGTATGGAAAAAAATGCATAGTGTTCTGTAATTTTAGCCCATTTCCACTTAATTTAGTTTCTCTCTCTCTCTCCCTGTTCGACTTTCTCATTCTTAAAGGAGGGACGGTTAAAGCTGTAAATCTGAGATGTGCTTCCTTTGAGAAACTGAAAGACAAAACTTGAGGTTCGAATGCTAGGATGAATGAAATATCTCATCCTCTTGATGAAATATCTTCTGGTCCTACTGTTATTACAGTGTATATTTCAGGATTAGTCTCAAAAGAAATACGCCAGACGTCTAGCGTGGTATGGCTGATGACCAAGCACAGATTTTCTACCATAGTTCTGTATGTAGAACTATTTAAGGTTGTAGAATCTATCTATCTATTCTTAAAGCACGTTTCATTCCACCGACTATCTTTAGGTTGCTCTGAAACCCTCTGTAGGTATGTGACTGTCCTTGCAGATTTGTTTAGAACCACTTAAATAGCTGCTTTCAAGATCCTGAAGCTTGTGGCCAGAAAAGAACTCGCTCATTTCGGATGTGCATTTGCATGTGTTGACGCGGCATAGCTCCAGACGCACATGTTCCCTGTAGTGAAAAGGAAGTAAAAGTATTCATAGTTAAGTATTATTTCCGCTCATACGGAAGCGGTCGTTAAATTGGGAACCAAGTTCAAAAAAGTGGCAGAACAATTCCTTCCCATACCCGTCCTATTCCCCCGATGTTACACCACCTGATGCCTACTTAGTGGGAAATGTTAAAGGCGAGTGTGTTCAGCTAAGAAAATCCGCCAAGAACTGTGCCTGCATTACGCGAGATAATCTCCTTTTGCAGGTGTCTTGGTTCCGGGAATCCGGGTTGAGAATCCGCGTGAACGATATGAACACTGGCGACATCAAGGCGGTGCACACAAACACTCCAAATACTTACAGTACATTACGCATACCATGGTAAAGCAACACGCTAATAGTCTGTATGTTAGTTTCTTTCAGAAGAAATAAACTCACAGCTGAAATAAACTCACAGATGACAACAAGGTAATATCGTTCGGCTTTTCATTTCAGTACTGTATATTTTGGAGCATACTGTACCTTTGGCTGAAAAAAGAAAGAAAAAACTTAATTAGAACACTTGGTATCCAGAGACTTGACATGCCTGACAACAAGCCTAAAAAGCTGGCATGAAGCTGGGTAGCAAATCTTTTATTTTTTTTGCAAAGTGCTACAAGTGCAATAAGTGATAGCTGCGAAGCGATCATGCATGCTACTGGGTAGAAATCTAACCTTATCACTTTCTCTTCTTCACATTTAAAACATGTTTTGTCTAGTTCTAACGGTAACCCGTCTGGTTTCTTGGTGTCTCCTTGTGCTGTAATCGTTTTCTTCCGAGCGATAAGGGATCTGACGGGAACAGACCTCAGTTACGGCAGATCTGTTACAGAATTCCGTCAGCGTTTTATCAGAATCTTGTTCAGCATGACAAGAAATGATCGCGCAGATCTAAAACCGGCTTTGCCCATTTCTCACGAGGTCATTTATCCAGACTCCACTAGCAGAGACTTGTTTCTGTGAAGACGCCTGGCCAGAGTCGTCGTCATACTCAGGTTAATGCTCGCGTCGAGCCCTGAGCACACACACCAAGAGAGCGTCAGGTACCATAAACTCGCCCTCCGAGGTTGTCCATCAGATCGACACACAGTAAAACATCAGCAGAAACGTGACAGACTTTAAACATGTGATGGCTTTTCCTTAGCTGTGATTTGGTTCTGTTTGATGGTGTATTTTCTTTTGAAAATACACCATTTTGCTTGAATGGGTCATTTAGGATCTGCTACAATCCAAACGAGCCTCAGCAGGCTAGCTGCATTTGGAGAGACTTAAAGATTTTACAGTCGCTAAAGCTTTTTGCCTATAAGGCAGATGTAACCATGACCTTGTATAGACTCCGCCCTTTTTGATCGGGAAGGAATTGAACAAGCCACGTTGTTCAACTCCATGTTTTGTGTTCAGATTGGATTTGCACTCAGATTGGATCTAAACCTAATGTGGGCGTCTGTTCTCTGAAACGGCATGACTGTGCACATCGATACGTCTTTGCTCACGTTATCTGGGTTAAAACACGTCATATTTGTGGAAACACTCCTTCCTTTTAAACAATGGGTCTGATTTTAGCAAAAATATGTTTCCTCTGGACGACGGCAAGCGACTAG
>JAOVVA010000027.1:17587026-17610750 GCA_028565275.1 Leiocassis micropogon | reverse complement strand
TACAATTTGGCCTTGACTTATACTCCACAGTTTGAGACTTTGGGATGGATTTGGAGTCACGACTTCTAATTCTAGCTTTGGTCTCTGGACTGGACGTTTAAACTCATGACTTGACAGTTTGTGAATATGAGCCTGATTTCTCATAGATCTATTCTAGATCTGGGGACTGTGGGTTCAAATAAATGTTTGTCTTCAGATTCCAGATAGATTTAGACTTTAAATCTCTGTGACTCTGGGCTTGACTTGGAATATACAGTACAGTTTGAGAGACTGGACATAACACAGAGAGTAAAACTAGGGACCAGGGAGTTTAAAGCTAGGAACTATGGAGTTGACTTTTACTCTGCTGCTTCAGACTCTGGACTCAACTTGGAAAGTAGAGCTTGTAACTGGACTTGAATCAGACCCTAGAGTGGAAACTGTGGTGCTCAGACTAAACTCATAAGGGGCAGCTTGTGACACTGGGATACAGATACATGTATTTTCCCAAATTCTTCAATCCCCAAAAGTGGTGATTCGTCCGGATGAGCTTAACCGAAGAACTTACAACCTTTCAACTCCAAATGCAACAAACTGAAGTGCTTATTTCCTGAATTCCTATTTTACACAGATATTGTGATTGAGCTGGAATAAGGAACTCATTGAAAACATATATTGGCGAGTCAAGCTTTGTATTGGAGAAGCATCACTTTCCTGGGTTGCTGTCCATCATTGTCAGTTATGGAAGACTTCTAACATGCCCAAAGTCCCCGGTTTTCACCCCTCCTCTTGCTGATCGTGTTCACTTTCTCTTACTTTGGATCCTACAGCTTACGTAACTCCTTGATTTACTCAGAGAAGTCCATCTCTGTCTTCCCTCTCTCTCTCTCCTTCTCCCTCCCTCTCCCACATCCTTTTTTTTACTTTTTTTGTTCTGACTCATTCTGATGGATCTATTTTTATACCACTCTCTCTCCCCACTGTATGTCTCTAACACCCTGATGCACATTTTATTCCTGAATGTATACAGTACCAGTGATGCTACCAGGATACCAGAGAAAACTACAGCTTTCATGGGGCTCTAAGGATTTTCAAACCTTTTCTTGTTTTATTTGCTTCATCTGAAAGTGCTTAAATTGTCTTTCTTAATATGTCTTCTTTATAACCTCATTATTATTCTCTGGGTCTGTCGTGTCTTGTCTTGCGTGTCTCGCGCGTTAGTTTGAGCGTATGGATCCGTCTAGCTTGTGTGCTAGAAGGTGCGGTAAGTGTAGGTAGGTGTTTGTGTATGCTGTTTCCCGGTCTGAATCACCGAGTTGTTGTTTATAAGGCGTTTAATTTGAAGTTGAATGTCCAGTTTGGTGTGACGATGCTTTGTGTACAGCCACTGATGGTTTCGAAGGTATGTGCCAAAAATTAGCCGTCTGAGTCGCAGCTGAATGTGTCACTGAGTAGATGTTTAGCAAGTTTCTGTTCTTGTTGATATCATGCAAAATCTTGTCTGAATGATTTCAGCCACCATTTGAGCACAGCGTTGAGCTTTTGGGAACTTTCTTACTCATGTTGTACTTTGACTTTCTATAGGACTCGCCTGATGCAGAGCTTCAAAGAGTCACATTCCCATGAATCCCTGCTGTCTCCCAGTAGTGCGGCTGAGGCGTTGGACCTCACGCTGGACGAGGATGCCATCATCAAACCGGTTCACTCCAGCATTTTAGGGCAGGAGTACTGCTTTGAGGTGAGACTAGTAGTACATCCGTTTTGTTAAAAATATACCTCAAGTTCACAACAATGTAAACTTTACTATATTTCTAAAGCATTCTCTCTTGAAGTTAATACGAGAGAAGACAAAGCTTGCATTTCCTGTTGGAAAACTTAAACGTCCAATATTTTTCTATTTTGTTACAAGTTATCTCTCAGAGCTCATCCAAATTGTGTTTGTATTAATGCTCCAGCTGAAATACCCTCATAATGTCCCTCATACTGCCTCCTTTTTCACTCCTCGGTTTCAGTTTCTATGTAAATAAGCTACTGCTAGGCCACGCCACTCAACAGAGCAGCAGAGCTTAGCAACAACCTCGGCAAAGGAATCCCATATGATGTCACATTAGGGAAAAAATATAATTGGCTTGTTTAAGCACCGGACAATACAAAAAAATGGAAAGAAAAGGCCAAAGGCAGAGAATATTTTGTTGTTTGTCCACACACACACACACACACGCACTAGAGACCCATCTGTCTAAAAAGTTCATTTTTGGCTCTCTTTGTAGTTACAGCTTTACCTGGCTGCTACAAAGTGCTGACACCAGAGTCTCCTTCTGTAAATGTCTTCTAACAGAAAACCTTTTAGTTAAATAATAAAACATGTTATTTGCAGCTGCGTTGCCGTCAAAGCTGCTGGTATAAAAATGTATCACCACCTTCTGACCAATCAGAATGCAGCATTTAACAGCGCTCTGGTATAGGCTTATTATTAAGTAAAAGCTGTTTTCAAGGTACAAGGGCCAAACAATGAAGGTCTGACAAAGACTAATGATGAACAACAAATGAATAACTCTGACATAGACAATTTATAAATTTAAAAACGAGTCTTATGTTTAGTCACAATTTCTTTTTTTTAACAAACTATGAGCAATGATGACAGTGTCCCATTACCATGACATTTTATTAACTACTAGTACTCATTCGGTCTTTACCAAAATGATTGGTGGAACTATTTTTCTCCCTCTTAACACCGTTGAGTCATATCGCAGGTGACGACTGCTTCAGGAACGAAGTGCTTCGCCTGTCGGTCGGCTGCAGAAAGAGACAAATGGATCGAGAATCTACAGAGAGCTGTGAAGCCCAACAAAGTGAGTTGAACAAATGATCGTATAGATATGAGTTCATTTTTCTCTCTCATCCCTTCAATTTTAGGATTTCTACAGAAGCAGAGCTTTTCTGAGATCATTCCTGTCTTTGGTAATTCTGTAACAATCCTGGAGATCCTCAATTCTTTGCCTCAATCTCTTTCTCTTTTAAATTATGTTCTCCATTTCAACATTTTAAAATTTGATGTCTAAAATATCTCTGGTCAAGAGGTTCATTCTTTCATTCATGCTTTGCTGTGGCTCTCATTAAAAGGATGCAAAAGAGAGTTTTGGGGACGTAGTAGAACTTTTGAATCGTGGATTGATCGATCCAGATGCTCAGGCAGCAGGATCCAGGGGCTGAATTACAGTATGATGTGCCAATGACAAGCAAGAGTTTCCAAAAACCATAAAAGCTCTCAGGAATTTATCACAGCTGATACCTTTTTAGGAAAAAAAATAAATTAATAAAAGGACACACCAAGGATACTCATTATCTCAGTGAGCACGCTGATCAATTTATTTTATTGATGGAAGCTTGAAGGACATGGAGAGGCTTCTTCAAGCATACCGATTAAGCTGTATTTTCTGGACATGACTGCTTCTTAAACAGCGGTATATTTAGCCGAATTAAATTACACCTAGAAACACAGTCCGGAGTGAATCAATGACATTTTGATCTGATTAAATGACTCAGCCTTTTATGAAAACATCACTCTCTCTATCGAGCAAAGCACTCTGCTCTTCCGGTGGGGATTTTAAATATAGTTTGTTCTTTTTTTTCTTTTTTTTGCACTCATTACATACTGAGTGCTAATCTTTCTTGAACCATGACCAACCCTGAGTCCTCTCATGCCTTCACATCACTTCTATTTTTAATATTTCCACCTTGTTGAATAACCTGTTATTAAGTTTCACAGGTTGCTGTCAGACACAGCTTTTACCAGCAGTCATTCCTTTATTTCCATGTTCTTACGCCATACGCCTACATGTCTCTACCAGTACTTAGCAGCCCGCTGTTTCCTCCCACTCAGGACAACAGCCGGAGGGTGGACAATGTCTTGAAGCTCTGGATCATTGAGGCCCGTGAGCTGCCACCCAAAAAACGCTATTACTGTGAACTGTGTTTGGACGACATGCTGTACGCACGCACCACCAGCAAACCTCGCACCGACACTGTCTTCTGGGGCGAGCACTTCGAGTTCAACAACCTCCCGGCTGTCCGGAACCTCCGGCTTCATCTCTACAAGGAGACAGACAAGAAAAGACGCAAGGTAAGAGAATTTGTTCATTTAATATAAAGCGGGGCAACTGTGATCAGTTGTTGTCAGTATGTGACTGCAACCACTCTCAGCCTGCTATGTTTATACACATATATAGCTCATGGTAGCAACCTGTTATTGTAGAGAAATGGAAAAGAATCGTGTACCTCTGCATTTTAGTTTCTTATTTCTATTCTTAGTTTTTGTTTGAGCTAGGTAGTACATTTTCTAGCTGAGGTAATACTTACTAGCTATGCATATGGGATTACATGTAAGCTTTCCAGTCTGGAGAGAATTTTTGGGGACACTGATGATTAAAAAAGATACTGATCCAGGAAATCATGTTTATTGCTAACAAGCATAAAATCTCTCTCAGCTATCTGACAAACAATCAGCTAATGTCGTTTGGCCTAAATATACCAGTCAGAATGCATCTTGGGTCACACATCAATATGGTCAATGCAGTTGGCTAAATCTTCACACACCCCTTAAACAATATCCCTTATCCACTGCTTCTCAACAGGAGAAAAGCACATATCTAGGACTTGTCAGCATCCCCATATCCAGCATCACCGGTCGGCAGTTTGTAGAGCAGTGGTATCCTGTGATTCAACCCAGCGTACTGGCCAAGGGAGGGGGTGTAGGAGGGGGTAAAATCATCAATGCTTCTTTGCGGCTCAAGTCTCGCTACCAGACCATGAGTATCCTGCCAATGGAACTGTACAAAGAGTTTGCAGAGTATGTTACCAACAACTATCGGACGCTGTGTGCCGTCTTGGAGCCTCTGCTGAGCGTCAAAAGCAAGGAGGAGGTAGCTTGTGCACTGGTGCACATCCTACAAAGCACAGGGAAAGCAAAGGTACACATTTAGTGTATGGCATTATTCATTGACCATTCCTTTTTATGTATATTTTAGTGACCACTGAACTGTTTATCATGTGATTGCATTTTTCTTTTCTGTGTTTAAGGACTTTCTTTCAGACATGGCGATGTGTGAGGTAGACCGATTCATTGACCGAGAGCACCTTATATTCCGAGAGAACACCTTAGCCACCAAAGCTATAGAAGAGTACCTCAAACTCATCGGACATAAGTACCTCAAGGATGCTTTAGGTGATAAGTTTTAGTTATTGTGGAGCTGTGCACAGGACTGTATTTTTTTCCAATCCTGTCTCCAGAAACAAACGAGCAAACTTGACTGCTGTCCCAGAACTGCAGACTGCTGCTGGACTGCAGGCCAAACTTTCTTTAGAATCTGTGACTGAACCTGACCTCAACAACAGAACTGTGACTATACCCAACCAATCTCATAGAATCTGTTTCCTCTTCTCCAGGAGAACTGAACTAAATTGACAACTCCAACAGAAACTGTGACCAAGAAAATTTTGGCCACAGAAAATTTGACCAAACTTTGACAACTTCTGTAGAAACTGTAACCCAACTACTCCTTCAGAAACACTGACCAGAATTGACCACTCCCACAGACACTGAAAGCAAACTCACCCATTCCCATAGAGACTGTGACAAAACTCATCTACTCCTACAATTGAACTTGACCAGTTCCATAGACCTTGAAACCAAACTTACCCGCTCCCACAAAAACTGCAAATGAACTCCACTTCTTTTTTAGCAACACTGACCTAAATTAACCATATCCACAATAGAGGCCCACTTCTGTAGAGACTGTAACCAACCTCTATCACTTCTCCAGAAACACTGATCTAAATTGACAACTGCCACAGAATCTGAAAGCAAACTCAACCACTCCTACAGAAACTGTGACCAAAGTCAAGTATTCCTACAAAAACTGTGTCTGGCCACTCCTGTAGAATCTGTACCTAAACTTGACTCCAGGCAAACCACTGGATCTACCCATGATCTTTGACCAAACTTAACTGCTCTCATGGAAATTGTGACTGAATTCATAATTCCTACCGAAATGGTCACTGGTTTCAACTACCAAATCACTCCTCCAGGAACCCTGGCCAAACGTACCCACTCCCACAGAATTTGTGACTGACTTTGCCAGTTCTATACCAATGTGTGCCAAACTTGTCATCCTTAGGGTTAAACTGTCACCCAACTGACTGCTCCTACATAACTGACCAAACTTGACCTTAGAGGCACTGATGTAAATCGGCAACTTCCACTGAAACTTTGACAGAACTCATTTCCACCCACGGAAACTGTGGCCAAGCTTGTCTTCTCTGGTATGAACCGTGCCCACTCATTTCCACAAATACTTAATTTACATGAAATTATGATTATGGGATTTCATTTCCATTAAGTTTATTTTGGATAACTTTTGAAAATTAACTATTTGAAAACATACTGCATTCATTCTTGATGGGGGAGTAACTGTTAATTACTATGAGTGATCTGCTTTGTCCCATGGGTCATTTCTGATGACTCAAAAGAACTTGACATGCAAATAAAAGTTTAACTTGATCGTTGAATTTCTGTTTGCTTGTGTGTAGGTGACTTCATCCGAGCGCTGTATGAGTCAGAGGAGAACTGCGAGGTTGATCCCATGAGGACTCCACCTTCTGTTCTACTGGACCATCAGGCGAATCTTCGCATGTGTTGTGAGCTTGCTCTCTGCAAAATCGTCAACTCACATTGGTTAGTTGTCTTGCTTTTACTGTCAACATGTAGCTCTACAAGAGCAGAAAGGCTGTTACGTAGGTCTGAAAGAGCCTCAAAGTTAAAATAAAATTTTTTTGGACACTTGATTGTAAATTTTCTGTATCTACTAGTGTTTTTCCACGTGAGCTGAAGGAGGTCTTTGCGTCTTGGCGAGTACGTTGTGCGGAGAGAGGGAGGGAGGACATTGCTGACCGCCTGATCAGTGGCTCCCTGTTCCTGCGCTTTCTTTGTCCAGCCGTCATGTCCCCATCGCTATTCAACCTCACCCAGGAATACCCTGATGAGCAGACGTCACGCACGCTCACCCTCATAGCCAAAGTGCTGCAGAACCTTGCCAACTTCTCCAAGTCAGTCCAGGCAATTTTTCATTTTATTGCTTAGCATGTATGTTTTATATCTATCAGACCATATTCTGTATATAGAGAAGGACCGCTTCTCAGCTCTTTGCCAAAGAGCTGCAGTTTCTAGGAAAGTTGGTTTTTTATAAAAGTATAAAAAGATATAATTTATTTATGTATTTTCTTTATCTGCGATACATAAACACATAGTGTCTTTAATGTAATGTCTTCTTCTGTTTGTCCTAACTTCTACAATCAGTTGTTGAAAATGTTACCTTAAAAAAGATTTGTGAATTTCTTCCCTCTTGGCTATGGTATTCCCTTTAGGTTTGGCAGTAAGGAGGAGTATATGTGCTTCATGAATGAGTTCTTAGAGATGGAGTGGGGCTCAATGCAGCAGTTCCTGTATGAGATCTCTAATCTAGACAGCATAAGCAATGCTGGGGCTTTTGAGGGATACATTGATCTGGGAAGAGAGCTTTCGGTCCTGCACAGCCTCCTGTGGGAGGTCATGGCTCAGCTCAGTAAGGTGTGTGTAACCTATTACAAAAGCATTTGTTTTATTGCCCAGAGATTCCAAGTACAAAACCACTATGATGCCATAGCCACTTGTGGCTGGGAGATCAAGAGAAAAACACTGACTGTGCTCTCTGGTTGAGTGGGAAACAGCTGGTGGAAAAATTTGAATTGCTTTTTGCTTGTTTTGAAAATTTTTGTTTTGTTTGGTTTGTTTCATATCTGTCATTGTAATTTGATTCACTTAAAGGATGCCATTATCAAACTTGGACCATTACCTCGCCTCCTGAATGACATCAGCATGGCCCTTCGCAATCCTCACCTCCAAAGGCAGCCCAGTCACCAGACAGACAGGCAGCCTCCGGAAAGACAGACAGACCGGTTACTCTCTCGACCCAGCTTCAACAGGGGAATCTCCTCTGAGTTTCAGAACCTTATGATGCGGGACCTTAACAGGTAACAACTCAATAGACCACATTTAAGTTCAGCAACTGAAGTTAAATCGATTTGTGAAGTGTTTGTCTTTAAGCTGTAAAAATCAGGCAATTATACCTAAATTCTCAACAAAACCAGATGTCAGTATCTACCTCTCTAAGTTATCCTATGGTATACCTCTCTGTTCCAGATCCAGAGGTAATAGACAGTAACAGTGATCTCTGTGAAAGTATTCTTTCAGGCTAAAGATTTGTATTGGTGAGTGATAGAGTTCCGGAGGTCCAGTTCATCAACCTCTGATTTTTCAGGAACAGAGCCCACAGAGACACACACAGAGTGGCACCATGTATCCAGGACCAGGCACTATCCTCTGTCAAAATCTGATTTTGATTGGTACACCTAATGCTCCAGGTTAAGCTCTAAATGGAACAAGTGGATATGATGCAACAAGATTGGCTAGAAATAGCTCTCAGGCTGGGACATGTAGGCAATGTCAATGAAGAAGATTCAAACACACTACACTTTTGTATAAAATGCAGTGTCATATTTTATGGGCTGTTGCCTGCAATGTGCTGTATCAGGTGGAGGTGTGGTTTAACATGAGCTTGCACAAGGACATTGCTTTATTATAGTGCTATATCCCAAAGTAGTGCCTATGTAAATGACCTCTATGAAGGGCGAAGATTGAAGCAGGCACTGTTTTATGCAATATCCTGAGTTTGAATCCAAAAAAAGATCCTAACTAAGCATGGATCTGGTGTGCCAAATGTGGTAGTTATTCCTGCTCACCTGTAAATGCGTCCTTCTGAGTACTTCAGGCTACATCATGCTCCTCACCTGCTATAAACTCTTAGGCTACAAAAAGTCAATTTATCTGTTTGAGTTTCAGGCCCACTTTATTACTGCCCACTTTCTAAACAGCTCTTAATAGTATTTTTGGTTTGACCTCTCTGCAGTTCCATTGATATCACTCGCTTGCCTTCCCCAACCTCTGCCATGTCCAGCGGTGTTGTTCCTCCATCGCGAGCTGGAATGGGTGGTTATGTAGATCGGGATCATCCACATCGAGCCTCTTCTAAGGATGTTTTCTATGTCACCCGTCCTCCACTGGCTCGGTCCAGCCCTGCGTACTGTACAAGCAGCTCCGATATCACTGACCCAGACCCAAAGGTAAGCTTGCAAGGTAAATATAATTCCCCTGAATGGGCGGAGGGGCAATTCATACGATAATGGCCCATGTCAATGAGTAATGCTTTACTGTGGTGAAAGCTGTTTGGTTCAAAATCTCATTTGAATGGCAGCTTGCTCATCAGCACACCTTTCCCCCTCTCCATCTTTGCTGAGGGACTTTGGGTTCCTTTTGATCCGGTGAGAAGATGAAGTGCTACAGGCCTGCTTACTGCATGGTTCAAAATGCCAACCAAGCATGGCGAGAGAGGGCAACACCATGATGTGGGTGCTGTTAATACATACAAACGTGACTGTCTACATGTGGTGTGTTCTGGATTTTTAGATTTACCCGAATCAAACTAGTTGCGGCAAAAGTAACTAAACACAGTTCAGATTTAGTAGCACACAATTAAAAGAGCTAGTAACTGCAGTGCTCTCCACCCCCCTCCCCCCCCCCATAGGTTCTGAGCGTTAACGAAAGTATTTCTATGATGGACCTCCAGGACTCAAGAATGAACAGCGTCTCTAACCTGCAGTCTGTGGGGGACATGCTCAACTCTCCCCAGGCCTCACTTGCTGGGTTCGGTGGCCTTGGTGGTGCTGGAGGAGGCCTTGGAGGTCAGCTGCGCGCCGGCGGAGGGCGGATGTCAGCCGGCTCAGGTGGCTCCAGTGTGTCCGGTGGCCTGCGACTTAGCCAGCTGAGCCAGACGGGGACTGCCACCGATTCACTGTCCCAGCAGCAGCAGCAACAAGCCGCCGCACTTCGCTACCCGCTCTCCTTCCAGAACCCTCTGTTCCACATGGCCGCTGATGGGCCTCAACTCCAGCGCCAGCACAGTCGTGCTCAGGTGCCTCCACCACTCCTTCTGGCCCCAGAGCCAGACTCGTCCCACCCTGCCTATTTGCCACAGTTCGCCCGTGGCGCCTTCTCCCGGAGCGAAGACCTTTCCACGCTCAGACCCGGACCACACCTTGGCCAGCCCAGCATCGTCCACTCCCATAGCTACAGCGACGAATACAGCCGGGGAGATTACGCTCGACGGCAACTCTCTATGCACATGCAGGTACAACTTCTTTTCTTTAGTCTAAAAAAAATATATTTAAATATAAAATAAATAAATATTTTTTAACTGTTTCAGCTATATACAGTAGATAATGAATAGATGGATAATTGCAACATTATATGTATATTGCCAAGATACCAATGTATAGTGTAATAATTGCATTTACCAGACACCTTTATTCAGAGTAACTTACATTTATAAAACTGATTGATAGAGGGTAAAGGGTCTTGCCCGAGGACCCAGCAGTTGCAGCTTGGCAGTGCTAGGAAGTGAACTTCTGATCAGCATCTTACCTACAGAGCTACTGCTGCTAGTATTTGATTTAAAATGGATCATTTTGACTTGCTTGTGTGTCAGGAAAACCTCCAGCAGCAGCAGATGATGGGCATGGCATCTCAGACGGGCACATCTCATTCCTCACTCGCTTCACCTCCCACAACTGTCCAGCCTGTCCGTCAGAGCTCCATGGCTCCACCTCCTACACAACGCATGAAGTCTCAAACCTCCCATCAGCTTTCTGTGAGCTCGGCTGTCGGTGCAACACCCCCCAGCAAGACGAGGCCTCAGAGCGGAAACCTGCTCCAGTCTCCCGAGTCAGGCTTTGCAGGCAGGCAGCAGGGCCCACGGCAGCAGCTGTCCGTCAAGGATAACACCGCCCCCGGCCTTCCTCATCAGCACAGCTCCACCCGCGAGAGCCAGGGATCTCAGGGTTCCCAGGGGGGAACACCACAGTCAACACAGCAGTCTCACAAGGAGCGTCAACACTCGCAGCAGCACTTACTCAAGCCTTCCATCAGCAAACAGGTGCTCAGCAGCTTTCCACAGAATGAGCATAATTATGTCATCGTATAGGGTATTGTCAAAATCCTAATCCAAAATGTTATGTTTAAACTTATGTTAACGATTCTTCAGTTCAAGCCAGAAGAATTAGTATCTTGCAGTTTCTCTGTTCAATAAAAGCTGGAGAAGAAACGAGGAAATAAAAAGAGGTTTTAGCATAAGTGATATTTAACTTTCATTGATTATTTTCTCATAACAGAACAACCTAGGGTGTTTTAAAACTAAATCCAGATTATTTTAAGATTTCTAAAAAAAGAATGCAAGGTGTAGTTCAGTAGGAGTAAAATACAAAGGAACAATTCTGATTCTCTAAAAGGATAAGCAAGTGTAATAGCAGTTAAAATCATTTACCCAAGCACTTCTATTTCCACTGAAATTTCCATTCCATTTCCAGGGCTCATCTCCAAACACTTTGAACCCGCCTACCCCTGCCTCAGAAAGGACAGTCGCCTGGGTGTCGAACATGCCCCACCTTTCTGCTGACATTGAGAGCTCACGCATCGAGAGAGAGGATTTCAAGCTTAAGGAGTACTCCAAAAGCATGGACGAGTCACGTTTAGACCGGGTGCGTATCTCAGAGTACAGAAGTAACAAGGAAACACTTTAACATTTGATAAGATACAGTAACAATGAAACTTAAATTTACACTATATGAACAAAAGTTGAACACCCCATTCCAGATTTGAACTCTGCTATAATAAGCTACACGCCACTAGATGTTAGAGCATGGCTGTAGGGATTAGTGTTCATTCAGCTACAAGAACATTAGTGAGCTCAGGCGCTGATGTTGGAATGTTGAGGAGGCTCCAGTTCCAATTCATCCCAAAGGTGTTGAGTTTAGGGCACTGTGCAGGACAGTCGAGTTCTTCTTACACGTCACCCTTAACACACAATGTCTTCATAGAGCTAGCTTTGTGGATCTCACAAGGGCATGGAGTGTTAGCAATTTTAATAACATTACCATATTTAAATATAAAAGATATTACGACAGACAGTAAAGTTTAGTTTTCAGTAAAGTAAATCTGTTCTGGTTCCGTGTTTATCATTGTATAGCATTGGCTTCATTCTGAAAGAAATAATTTAGTGATTTCCTCAACATTTTTGAGCTAACTGGATTTGGATTTCTTGGTGTCCACACTTTTCAGATTGTGGGGATAAATAGCAGGAGCAGAACTTCAGCTAAGTCGGGTTATTTTGCTGGCTCTGTGTAAGAGCAGATGCTTTCTAGCGCTAACCTGTCGGTGTGCCATATGTATCAGTGCTATAGTTAGACACCAGGCTCCATCTGGCTGCAACTTAAATTTTCCCAAGAGCCAAAACTACTGAGCTGAGACTGTTTATCAAGCTTTGACCAGCCTGAATTATTATACACACATACACCACACAAATGACTTTTGCAATTAATTAATCTTGCTATGACAAACTGTAAACCTTTTTTTGTGCCTGTTGGTGTTGGAACATTACAGCGGGTCATTTCCTGTTTCAAACACCCAAAATAAATAACGCATAGCCTTCAGAAATATTGAACTTTATTGATTATTTATTATATTAGATGTTGCTGAATTCTGGATTCTGATTGGCTAGAAGTTTGTATGCTTCCTTAAGCAGCTCCTTAATGCCTGAAACATGAGCGCAGAAAATGCCGTTATGTCCATCACCTCTACAACAGATGGTGCTCTGGCTCATTTATGAATTATTTACATGACAGATGAATGAAATGAACCTGAACAGTCTTTTAGGGTAAATAAACTTGAGTGGGAAAAAAGTATGCTCTATTACCTCACCACGGTGGCAGGTGTTTATTCTTCACCCACAGCTACACCCTGATCAGATGACTTGGTTATAGCGCTAATGAGCAGATGTACCTTTAAACATGTAGTGTAGTAACAATGAACACAATCAGTGGTGAAAAAAGTAAAGTTTTATTAAGACCAACCAGAATACAAACAATTCCGCTAACTTGTCCCACGAAACTCGATAAACTCGAATCAGTTTCTTATTAAATTAACATTAGGAAAGATCCTAGATTTAATTTAGAGTTGTTAAAAAGTACTGGGAACTAACTTTAGCTAGCACTGGCTTCCGACAGCTTAGCTTTCACTAGAATTTGAAGGCTTATCATGCCTATCTTTCAATATGCTAGCTGCCATTATCTCTTAACGTGTATCAGATCCAAGAGGAACATATAACAAAAAAACACTAACACTTAGCTAGCATTACCTTTAAGAAGTTTAGCTGCTATAGTCCTCGAAGTATTACAGTAGCTAGCACTAACCTTTACTATATTAGCTGTCACAGGTTCTAAGTCTTGACCTCTTAAATTTAAAAACACATTATGGTGTCATTTGCTAAAATAACAGGGTCTGCTTTTTGCTTCTTTTCCCTTCTTTCTTTCTTTCTTTCTTTCTTTCAATTAAATTTGTATAGAACCTTTAACAGCTTTACAAAAATAAAATTCTGGATATACATTTTAAAATTTAAAATTCTAACTTTATCAGTTTGTACTTAAAAAAGAAGCTCCAGATGACAAAGGCAAGGGAAAACTCCATAAGATGTCATGAGAAAGAAATCCTGTCATGAGGAAGAGGAACCAGACTCAAAATGGAACCCATACTCATTTCAGTGATAGCTTTTCTAAATCTTAATGTTTGTTGTTAGCTAATATAATGACTATAGCTATTTCCCTTACCTATAGTTAACTAGTTAGTTCATTCTTGAGTAATTTGGATTTGATATGATATGTAGTTAGATTTCAACTTCTCAATATCATGTAGATGTTTTAGTAGTGGAATGAGGGACCTGGCTTCTTGTGCAGTTCTGTGGGTGTCACATGAGTCTCTAGAGTTTATATTGCCTAATTTATATTTCCTCAGTGACGAAACCATACTTGCAACAAAGCAGAGATAAAATGTGATATAACACTTAGACTTGTTTATACTGTCCAAGTTCAAGTGTAAGACAAAATCTATCAAATTATTAACTGTTTAAATGAATTATGACTGATGCAGGTACGAGAGTATGAGGAGGAGATTCATTCTCTGAAGGAGCGTCTGATGATGTCCCATCGCAAGCTGGAGGAGTACGAGCGGAGGCTAGTCACTCAGGAGCAACAGACCAACAAGATCCTGCTGCAGTACCAGAGCCGGCTGGAGGACAGCGAGAGGAGGCTGAGGCAACAGCAGATGGAGAAGGACTCCCAGATTAAAGGAATTATCGACAGGTAATGTACAAATGATTTGAGAGCCAGGTTTTAGCTGACTTGGGCTGAGTTTAGCAAGTAGAAAATAAGAATATGCTTGGATCTCTAGCTATGCATATACTGAGTAACAGTGTTGGGTGTAACATGTTACAAAGTAATGCGTTAGAGTACTTGAGTTACTTTTTTTGATGTAACGAGTAATCTAACGCATTAGGGCTGTCATTTAAGTATAGTCAAACCTTGGTTTACGAGCATAATTTGTTTCTGAAGCATGCTTGTAATCCAAAATGCTCTTAAACCAAAGCAGATTTTCCCTTAGGAAATAATGCAAACTCAGATAATTCGTTCCACAACCAAAAAACTATTTATTATAAAATTATCCAATATATACAAAATATAGAAAAAAATTAAACAAAGTAACCTGCACTTTTAAAATAAAAATAAAATAAATAAAATACTGTAAATAAAACCAAGACTTTCACTATCACTATTTACTCATCACTGCTGTCTGTTGGCTCACCAGCCTCTTTCTCTTTTTAAGTAACTCTTACCAGGAACCTATCTAATGACACTGCTTTTGCCTCCTTTTGAGAATCTCACAGAAATGGAACATTGCATTGTCCTTAAACAGATTGATTGTACGCACTGCTACAGCCTTATTCGGGTGATGATTTTCTACAAAATTTTGCACAGTTTCCCACATTTTGTACACCTCCTTAATCTCACTGGAAGTTAGGGTTTCCTCTGTCTTTTGTTCCTCCTCTCAGATGAGATCTCCTCCATAACCTCTTGCTGTTGCTCACGATGCAGATTCATCAGTTCGTCTGTGGTCAGCTCCTGGTTATGTTCCACTACCAGCTCTTCAATGTCGTCCTCATTCACCTCCAGTCCCATAGTCTTTCCTAAGGACACAATTTCATCGACAACTGGCGACTCCTGTTCATGAGCAAACCCCTCAGGGTCATGTCCAAGAATTCAATCAGGCCACAGATTTTTCCAAGCAGAATTAAGGGTTTTCTTGGTCATCTTATCAATGATCTTGAGGCAGTGCAAGATGTGGAAATAATTTTCCAAAACTCTCTGAGGGTAAGGTTTGTTCTTCTGTCTCTTCAAAGCATCGCTGAAACAAAGCTTTGGTGTAAAGTTTTTTCAAGGTTTGAAATGACCTGCTGATCCATAGGCTGGAGTAGTGGACTGGTGTTGGGAAGAAGGAACTTGATTTTATTGAACTCAAATTCCTCCAGTAAGTCGTCCTCAAGGCCTGGAGGATGAGCAGGAGCATTATCCATAAACAGCAAGACTTTGAGTGGCAGACTTTTTTCTAAAAGATAGTTTTTCACTGCAGGACCAAAAACCTCATTGATCCACTCCACAAACAGGATACGAGTGACCCAAGCCTTGCTGTTGGACCTCCACATAACATTTAACTGGCTCTTCTGCACTTTGCATTTTTTAAAGGCTCATGGATTTTCGGAATGATACACAAGCAGGGGCTTGATTTTTAAATCCCCGCTTGCATTAGCACAAAACAATAGCATGAGTCGGTCTTTCATGGGCTTGTGACCCGGCAATGCATTTTTTTCTGCTGTAATGTAAGTCCACTTTGGCATTCTTTTCCAAAACAGCCCTGTCTCATTGCAGTTAGAAACTTGCTACGGCAGTTAACAATCAGAAACCATGAGTTTATGAAACTTGGAAACGAACGCATCTGCTGCCTTAGCGTCTGAACTCGCAGCCTCTCCGTGCCTCACAACACTTCTCCTCTTAAAGTTATCAAATCAGCCCCTGCTCGCCTTAAAGCCTTCTACATTTTCTGCTGACGTACCTGGCAGTTTGCTTACTTATTTGCCTTTTCGCAGATAAGTTGCTCAGTCATGGTCTCACCAGCGAGCTGCTTCACGTTTATCACAAGAAGCAACTTTTCTACATCATCCAAGAGACGTGGCCGTTGCTTTGATATCTGCATCACTCCTTTTGCTGCATCTAGTCCGGTTCGTTCTTTTTTTTTTGCTTTAATAATGTATCGTTGATGTAGATTTTTTATAAAACCTTGCGAGGTCGGCCACTTGCGTACCTTGCTCGCGCTTTTTAATGATTTCTTTTTTAACTTCCAGCGTGATCATCTCCTTCTTTTAACAGCCTTCCTTTTGCAAAGTTTTCTTCGCAGAAGCCATTGTTGCAGTACACTAAAGTACTAAAGCGCAGTAAAGACACAAAATTAAAATGCGAGCATGCATGCGTGCGCTTCTTGTTTTGGTGCCGAGCACACGTAAAAACAAGAAAAACAAGAAGCGCATGCATGCCACATGATTTTTGATGATACTTAGCGCTCGTAAACCAGGACTTGCTCATTTTTCAAGTCAAAATGTATTAAAAATCTTTGCTCGTCTTGCAGAACAATTGTTACCCGCGTTACTTGTAATCCGAGGTTCCACTGTACTCAGTTATTTAGGTAATTTATACCTAGTTTAATTTTATCATAGTAATTTATGTAATCCATGAGCCAGACAGCAGTCATTCCCAATCCATTAGTGTGTGTGTGAAAGTCCTACAAGCCCTGCCCCGATAACCGCCCCCCTCTGTTATTCCTGCTATTATACCCCTCTCTCACCTATACGGTTTGACTATGCGAGGAAACCTAATCACAGTGGCAAAACTCGCAGTGAATCATGATGAACCGTACTTACGGCCACCGCGCGAAACCACGTAGGTGGGTGTATTAGTACTTAACATTATGGGCCAAACTTCGCTGAGTGATGATAGTAGAATAATTATAACGGTCTTGACTAAAACAGCATGCATGAGGAATCACAAAGGAGTTTTCATTTTCTGAAATGGAAAAGTACTCGAACTAGTTACTTTTATCAGAAAGTAACGCTGTAATGTAACTGATTACTTTTTAAAGACACCAATTTTGTAATGTAATTAGTTACTTTAAAAAGTAATGCCCCCCAACACTGCTTGGTAAATTCAGTTCAGGTTTGTTACAAAAAATAAGCTTGTGTTAAGCTTAAATTCTATCTTAAGAACATGTACATGTAATAATTAGAAGCTTTTAATGCAGGTGAAAATGAAAAAGTAGTTCATCAAAAGACAATATGTGTTGCACTGTACTGTAACAAAGAATGTTTTCAGGATTAACACAGCAGCATGAATTGCTAATCCAAACATAGAGTATGTAGTTTGATACTGTTTCTAAGAACTAAACATATCTTATATGTACTTATAAACATTGACATCCTAAAGTATAAAATGTAAATCACAAAACATAAAAATACAGTAATAAAGTCATTTAGCATGAAAGGTTTATAATTTACCTTTTATTTAGGAAGAAATACCAACACGTGTTGGCTGGACCCCAAAGTCAGGTCCTTGTACCTTGGCAAGTAATTCGGAGCACGATATGGACAGTAGTATGAGAACATTATCACCTTGTGAGAATGCCTGTATCAGAGTGCCCCTGTTATACACCTGGGATAGACATTCTTGCGCCTGCAGCAAATTCCCCTATATTAGGTGTCCCAGTGTGTGGGGATTTGCTCTCAGGTCAATGATGTATTGAATTCCATTTTTGCTGTTAGAAGGTACCTCCTCCCAGTTTCCCTGATGACGTCTAGGACGCCACTAGGCATGTGTAGCCCATACAATAATTTAAAAGGAGAAAACCCTGTGGAGCCTTGCATGACCTCTGTTACAACCACGCCAGAGGTATAATCATTCAACCAAGCCATCTGTCTGTGAATTGTGAAGACTCATTCAAATTGATTAAGTCCCCTTAAATTTGTATAGTTCACAAAGAGTTGTTGGACATGAATGTTATGTTTAGTCAGAATCACTTTTGGGAAGAGTGTCTCTATAAAACTATGTGCTAAAGTGGATGGGTGAGGCGGGGATTAACCTGCCTCAGTGTTATAATTTGGTTTCTAGAATTGAATAACGATGAGGACTAACCGCATGAACATCCCTGTGGACACACCTGACCTTCAGCACCTGTGCATTATCAAATTCCTGACCTTGAATCAGGATTTGGTGAATCAAGGTTTGAGTGAAGTCTGAATACATTAAAAGGTGATATATACCCCCTTGGACAATTACCAGTATGCAATACATTCCATATGGGATGGCCTGCGGTATATTAGGGATCCGCAAAACCCACCATCATCAGACACTGGTCCTTAAAGTGGCCAGGTTTCATATAATTAAGACAGCCTAGGCCAGGGCTTATTAGTGCACCCTTGGCCCTGGAATCATCCACCAATAAAGTAGCAGAGGCAGACAACCCAGGGAAGGGGAGGGGAATGCAAAACATGGGAGTAAGGAACCCATTTTGGGTTGGATGGACCTTGTTTTCCTGCAGGGACGGGGACAGGAGAGCAGCAGAATGGAAGGGACAAGAGAAAGAGAAAGTTGAGGATAGTTCCTCTTGTCCCCAAATATACCCAGATGGTCCTCTGCCATGAATCAGTCCTGTGAGTGAAACTGGACAGTAGCACCGGACCCACTCTGCCATCCTGCCTTGCAGCCGGGTGCTCCAGGATCCTGAGGCCAGTTATCTCTCATCCACCTGCAACAATTGTCCTGGAGCTTTTGGGCGAATGTGAAACAGGCAGTCGACCCATCAAGACCTTCCTTTTTTTGGTCAAGATGCTCCAGCATATTAGAGGGCATTAGCTGTTAAATGGTAATATGGACTTTGCCAGTAAGCAAAACAGCACTGGGTTTTGAGCCAACCTCACACTTTGGCTACATGCTCAAACTGCTCAATAAAGGGTTCAGGCTCACCTTGCTGCCCCAGCTTTGTTAGTGTCACTTGGGGAGTAGGTTTAACAGCTAGAGCACCCCCTGACTGGATCTACTGATTTTCTGGATCCACAGCTTATGCTCTACCTACAGTTCTACCTACAAAATATTGGTGTTGGTATTGGTGTATGCTGGTGAGGTACCTTATGACGTTGGAAAGGAGCAAAAATTCCATGGCATATCCGCTTCAATTCCTGGCTTTTAGCACCAGTGTAGCAAGTTTGAGAACACTGCAGGATGGAAAGCAAGACAAATTACCCAAAAATGTTAAAGCTTCTAAACCTCTCCTAACTGTTGTTGTAGGGTTCTACAGAGCAGCTTTATAGGTTCCCTAACAGGATCAACCAAAGAACCCTTAATGGTCCTTAGATTTTCTAAGAACCATGAAGGTGAATGCCCACCAGGTGAACTAATTGCTGCTCAGTGCTAATTAGTTTATTACATCTGCTGTATGTATTATTTATTTTTAATTTCCATTGTTATTGTGCCAGAAGAATGAATAATCTAAAGGAACATATTTTACTTTTATTTAACAGGGATTCATTAATTAAAAAATAAATCAAAATGAAAGAAATTTATGTTGTCTTGTGTGTGTTAAGGAATTTTATAATAAAACAAAAATATACAGTGGCTGGATATAATGCAAACAAATAATAAATAGAGGAAAGTGAATTATTTTCAGGGGTACAGTAAATGATCTGGAATTATCAGCCATTTCTTTTACTGGGCATAACAATTTCTAAATTCAATGCTGTTTCATTATTTTAGTTATTCCCCAGGGAAAACACAAGTCACAAGATTTGCATGATTGTTAAAATTCCTACTGTTCACGTAGAAACAGCCAAGAGCTTGTTTCTGCACAGTACATGAAAATGAAAATGGGACAATTCTATCACGCACATTTACACAATTCCACATCAGAAATTTAATATTAAATTGTATATTATGGGAAATAATTTTGTTCTTTCCCACATAAAGACTCATGGCGGTGGAGGACGAGCTGAGGGTAGGGGTGGCATCAGAGCACAAAGCCAGGATGTTTGCTGATCAGGTCAGTGCTCTTGCATTTTTCTTCCTCTCTCCCTGTCTTCTCTCTCTTTTACAATTTCTTCTTGTCTAGTTTTGGTCTATTGTGTATGTGTGTCAGTACATTTGTTTTTTTTTGTTTTTTTTGCGATGTATTGCAACGTCTCTGTGCCGGTTGTTGTTCCTCCTGTCAGTTCATTTGCCTGACGATCATGATTATTTGCATCCACAGCCTTGGAATCCGTTTCTTACTTTGCATACGGGTCATGTCATGGCTGGATTCAGTGTGAACGCTCTTGATTCATGTTCATTCTGTTGTTTCTGAATCTTTACCACGAGTTGCCTCAAATCATTTTGAGGCAGCGTGCAGCTTAAAGGGAAGAGTCTGACCAGGCATTGTGGCTAACAATGAAATGAGGAAACTGTGCCTTTCTCCTTCAATCATTTATTCAGTATTTTGCAGTTGATCCAGAGCCCATACTTGTATACCTTAATGACCCGTTGCCCCGGACATCACGATATCTGTCTGCCATGAAATTGGCCACTTCTGGGCGGCAAACGGAACATTACTTCCTAGGTTCCAGTGCCAAAACCCGCATTCAAAAACAGTCAAGAGAGAACTTTCAGCAAGAAAACACATCTGATAATGTTATCTTATCTTAAACAACAATTTGTCTTCTTAGAAACTGCTTCTAAGTTGTTCTGAATCGCCTCTGAACCGTTCGTGTTGTTCTATTCATGGCACTACTTGATGGGTGTTTAATTTTATTTAACTCTTTTTTGAGATTAAAGCCAGAAACACTTAGCTAGCTGTTCATTAGGAAGCTTGAAATGTCAGTATAAGTTAACATTACCTGCACTTTATTTATGAAGCACAGCATATTCCACAGCATCAAATCCTTTGCAGCAGAAGAACTGAATGAGTTAACACTAATTCTAACACTAGCAAACGGCTCCAAATTCAGCTCAAATCACACATTTGTACACCGTCAGACAAAATCACATTATGATCAATCAAACTTCTGCAAATTAATATCCTTATTATCTTCTCCATCTATCACACGTCACAAAACAGAAGCTATCAATTGCTATATCACACTTATATCTGTGTGACAAATAAGCAAGTAATCATGTAGGCCATCAGGTAATCATTAGGTAATCTTTCTGTTATTTGTTTGGCTTTGAAATACACATTGAATGTAATTATGAATAAAAATATTGCATACAGTAGCCTAATGCCAGTTAACGGTACTGATGTCATGGTAGTCAGATGACTGCAAAATGTCTTTACCTGGTTGCTACCAGGTGTTTGACTCATAGTTGCAATACCAACACTACGTGAGCATGCTGCCCAACACCATCAAGAAAGGCATGCAGCGGATCAACATCTGTAGCTTATTCATTGTTCGTACACTGAATAATGGCTGTTAAGGCGATATGGACTCAACCTTGACTTGATTGTTAGCCACATCAATGTTTAGACTGACTTTCCTTTTCAGTGTGCAGCATTCAGGGAGTGTCAATCATTTTCAGCAGAAAGTGAACGTCTTTTTGAGCTTGTCCAATCATCTGCTCGCTAATTACCCACCATCTTCCACCAATACAGGTCCAAGATTGTCTCATGCATACCTTATTCAGTAAAGCACATCTTTATTAGTCTCAGTATCAAAGCGAGGACAGATCCATTTTATTTGTCATATTACCATTCATCCTGTAAAACATAAAATCTTAATTTTCAGATCAGTGGATGGTTATGTTCGAAATAAAACCAGAGCTGTGGTGCTATAATGAAATCAGAATGAAGACACAAAAAGAAAAAGAACAGCAGACATAGAGTACAGAGGCAGGATGCTGATTTTTGCAGCCAGCGATGCAGGCTAGCACTCCTGCTGTTCTACCGTTCACTTGAGACTTTTTCCCTTAAGAGTAACGGATTAGCTGCAGCAGAGGATTATCAAGAGTTGAAAGGGAATGAAAGCATGCAGTGAAGCACAGGATAGATCTCAGTTGGAGGAAGACGAAGACATGAGGAACCAGCATGATAACAAAAGTACAGTTTGTTCATCATGTTGGAATTTAGCTCATCATTCTTCAATGTGGTGTTTAGACCCTCTCTGAGGAGACGTTCAGACTTAATGTCTTATTTAACGCATGAAATTCGACCAGAAATCTGGAAATAATGAGGTTTATATCATGTTCATGGGAAGCTCTGGACTTTTTCTTTAATGATAGTTGTTGCATATGCCTAAAATAAAAATATTTCTGCATCCCATATAACGCAATAATAATCACTGACCTTGACATTATTCAGACTTACAGTAAAAATGAATGAATGAGTTATTTCCGTATTATCTTCATGAGAGAAAAACACTGGTTTGTTATTGAGCGAGAAAGAACTCATTTTGATGGAAAAAACAACACACCAGGAGGCAAACAGTTTGTGTGGGCATTAACCCACTAATTGATATCAGCTTGAACTTAACAATTAAGTTTCCAAAACCTTATTTATACCCGACACTGATCTCTGTGAACCACTGGAGTGAGAAACTTTATTGGCTAAAAACAAAAAGGACACCATAAAATATGCACATTGCCCTCTATAAATAAATGCTCCCCAAGTGGATTAGTAAAAAGGGTTAGGTAAATAGTGATAAAAATCTAAACTTACATATTTAGATACTTATAAATACATTCATTCAGCGAAAAGCAAGTCCCTTATCAAGCAAAAATGATTGAATGTTAAGACGCGCTACAATTCTGACACTTATAATTATAATAACCAGGATATTACTTCAGTATGTCACCCATATAATGTACCAATCAAAAGTTTGGACAATAATGCAATGTTTTTGTGATCTATTTTCTACATTTTAGACCAGTACTGGATTGTTTCAAAACTATGAAATAACACATATGGAATTAGGTTATTAACAACAACAACGACAAAAACAGTCAGTTGTTATTTTAAGACATGAAGGTCAGCTGTTCTGGAACAGTTCTCACAAGAACGGTATTGTCACAAGTGCATTTGCAAAACTTATCAAGCACCATGATGAAACTGGCTCTCATAAAGAACATCCCAGGAAAGAAAGACCAAAACTTACCTCTGCTTCAGAGCCGAAGTTCATTTAGAGTTACCAGCCTCTTTGTATGTACAATCTTTTGACTGGTAATGTACATTTTTGAGTATGTAGGAACCTTCAAGCTGTTATCTGATCTGGTATCTGTGTTCCTGATTACCTGGTTAAATAGATTTAGGGTAACAATCTAATCATACTGCATGACTAAAAGTGACAAAATAACAACAGTGATGGGACACTCAGGGTTTAGATGGATGAATAAATAATTAGATAGATAGATGCACAGATGAATGGATGGTGAGATGGATTTTGTTGACCCTTGGTGAAATTTGGGAATTTAGAAGCCAAGGCAAGTCTTTTATCATTATTGGGTAATAAAACTACAACTAAGTTGCTAACTTGGTAAATAAATTCAGAAATCTTAAGGGTATGAAGGAACTGTAGTTCCCTTTCAAAGGCTACACTCGATGCTGCGTGAAAACGCTATGGGAACATCTTGTCATGTTGCCGGTTGTGAAGC
>JAOVVA010000027.1:17570165-17586889 GCA_028565275.1 Leiocassis micropogon | reverse complement strand
TAGCGTTTTCACGCAGCATCTCGTTCCCGCCTTTTCAGGGAACAGGGTTACAGCAAAGTAACCCGAGACGATCAGTGGCATCAGGGAGGTTGTGGTCTGTTTTGTCTTTGTAGGGAAGCATGCTTTTTGATGAAATCCACTGGAAGATACATAGCCATGGGGTAACATGGAAGAACAAGTAGACCAGTTACGGGGAAGGATGTACCAGAGTCCTGCACCTGAATGGCTACCAAGGATAGAAATTGACAGATCTTCATGATATTAAAAGTAGAATAGTTAAAAGGAGACTAGTGCTTTCTGGACGCATGCCATGTCATAGAGGATACTTGTTTTCTCGTGTAAGAAGTTACCCACATATGCCACAAGACATATTTTTCTTGAGGTTCCCATGGCAAGCACCACAAACATGGCACCACAAACCAGCGACAATCAGTAAAGATTTGCCCAACACTTAAACCTAAACCCCATTAGAGTTTCAATCATCATTCCCATCAACGCACGTGATCGAGCTCAGCAGCTTTTCTGTGCATGCAATATTTTCCATGCTAGGTGTTAACTAAATATGAAAGCTTTTTGGGCTTTTTTTGGTTGTATATATGTTTGTGAGAGTGTTTGTGATCCCACACTACCACTATGCTG
Source organism: Leiocassis micropogon (assembly GCA_028565275.1). Taxonomy (NCBI): domain Eukaryota; kingdom Metazoa; phylum Chordata; class Actinopteri; order Siluriformes; family Bagridae; genus Leiocassis; species Leiocassis micropogon. The sequence goes on along the minus strand of JAOVVA010000027.1, from coordinate 17,586,250 downwards.
AATAACATATATCTCCTACAGCCCTTGTTGATGTTGATGTATCTTTTCCTTATCTCTTACGGTTGTACTGTACGTGATCTCTTTTCCTTGACTACCTCTACAGGAATGGCATGCGGATGTGCTCGAGTGCATGCATTGTAGGTGTGTAGCATGGCCTTGTGTTTAAATTGAAGTCTGTATTAACACTAGTTTAAATGTAAGTTATTCTTTTACAGCATGATGGCTGATACTTTGGCCACGGAATGATAATTTCCTTTTTTTTCCTACAGATGTTTTGTCATTCTTTTAATCTTTGTCTTTTTATCCGTTATCTGACTTGTGTGTTGTGTGTTTATATGTACAGTATACGTATCTGGAACATCTCCTTTACTGTGTATATGTTGACTTATTTATGTCTTTACGAGCATACTGTATATGTGTGAACCCAAATCCGGGAGACACTTTCCTTACTTCCTCTACACCTTCCTCTTTACTCTGTTCACACCTAAACATTCACTCACCCCTTATCACAATACACACACACTTCTGCTTTCTCTCTCTCTCACACACACACACACACACTCACACCACACCTTGTGTTGATGAGATACGGTGATTTCTCTTAGGGGAGGCGGCAATCCATCCTAGTGCAGCCCCGGCTCGCACCCGTCCCTCCTCGAATGCACAGGTAATGAAGCAGCTGAGTGTGAGCCACCCCATCACCACCCACCCTACCAACCAACCAACAAACCAACCACGCCTGACCTGTATGTGTGTGTGTGTGTGTGTGTGTGTGTGTGCTGCATTCGTCCTTACACGCCAGTCTACATTCACAAATATACTGTAAGAATAAGAAATCTTTATTATAAGGTCAAATGACTACATACACTTCATAACTTCACTAATATCCAAAAGAATAAGACCTCTTTTTTCATTGATGTCTTAATTTAAATCTCCATAGTAACAATCTTTTTACAGTACTACTTATAAAGAAAGAAAGAAAGAAAGAAAGAATGAAAGAAACTACAGCATTCACTCTGAACGCTCACGTCTCCCATTCCATCCCATTCAGCTGTAGCCTTCGGGGTCAAGACTGCTATTTTTACATTTTTTTTTCCTTTGTGAGGTGCAGTTCTGTCATTATTGTCCCAATAGCATGCAGTCTTACGCTCTTGTTCTTTTACTTCTTCTTCTTCTGGATGACACATGCTACACGCCCCACACACCCTTCACACTCACTCATGTCTGATATTACACACGTCAGTGGTGGAAAGAGTACCAAAAAAACTATACACTGCACACAAAGATGATTTAAAGGCTTTGTTTTCATGAGCTTCATTATTATTTGTGACCCTCATTGCAGGCGATAAACTGGACGAAAAAAAAAAACAGTTGAGTAAGACTAAATATAAAGATGCTACAATGATTATTATGTGTCTGACTGGAAAAAGGGATGGAGTCAGACCAAATATAAAGAGGAATTTACTGGTTAACTCAACTGATCTACACGATAAAGGGTCTATTTTCTAATAGTACTGACTATAACCTGGTGAAGAGAGTCATAATTTAAGTAAAAATATGGTGGGGGTGAGTAAATATGTAATCAAGAGGTGATTGACACCCAATCAGTGACTAGGTGAATTTTATTATAATTGGTATTATTAGGGCCCTGTTTAGATGGCCATCTGTGCAAACAGATTATCTAGTCAATAAGAGCATTACTGCAAGCCCAGTTTCCACATTGTCCTCGAATTCAAAATTGTGATGAGTCGTGGGGTACAGTAAGATCGCGTCATACCTGGGTCTGTTGGGGTGATGCTTAGTGATGTGCATTGGTTTCCGGCTACAAACTTTTGGCAGCGAGGAGGTTTAAGCACCAGGATTGTATCACTGGTAAGTGAGCTTTAATATTTTTTTGTCCTGTATTTTTAATTATTTTTTTTATAATTGTGATAAACATCTTGAAATTAGTACCATCCACAAGTTTGTGAACAGTGGGAGGACTGATTTGAAGTCAGAGATTTTTTTGTAATATATACCAATCAGCCACAACACTAACCTCACCTCCAGGTGAACTGAATAACATTGATTACCATGTAAATGCCATACCAGTAAACCAATGACAGGATCATGTGCACCCAAGGCTCATCTATAACTGTGGTAAGCATGGACTGTATAAAAAGAACTGGACAAATCCTCTGTTACGTCAACCATAGGTTTTCTGAAGAGCGGTTAACAAGAGCTCACCTGTGGGTGCTCTGATTGCCGCCATCTTGGCAGGAGCTGACTCCACCCAAATCTTGGGTAATCCATAAATCGGCAAATGGGTGGAGCTAACAGAACCTGGCATGTCTACTCCTACATTTATGGTGGTAAGTTAAACTACAATGACTCCAGTTAGCTGGTTAATGAAAGCTACAACGCACCTACAACGCAGCTGTCACTTACATTAGCCACACCCCGAATTATGCATAATTACATGGCTTACATAAGAATTCACCCCCTGTGCAGTTGTCATGAATGGGAAATCTGGTAACTGAGACCAGCTGAGCTGCCTGGCTTCATTTGTCCATACTGGAGGCTGCCCCTTGGTGGGGACCAAAGGCCAAAACGTTTGGACTAATCTCACAGAAAAGCTCACACAAACTGCTGAAAAAAAGTCAATGCTGGCCATGATAGAAAGGATATTATCTAGTGCATCACAGCTTGTCGTGTATGGGGCTTATAGCAGGCAAAGAGTTCAAGGTTGTTAACTCCCAGATCCCTATCCAATTATGCACCCATGGAATGCAATGAGCAAAGAGTCTGATCCATGGGGGCTCCACCCCACAGCACCCAAAGGATCTGCTGCCAACATCCTGGTGCCAGCCCCCACAGCAAACCTCCAGGGGGCTTTTAAAGTCAAGCCCCAGTTGCACAAGTGGAACCTACACAATATTGGGAATAATTTTGTATGTTTAAATGTTATGGCTGATTGGTGCGTATACAGTGTAATATCACCTGTAACACTGTGTTGGTTATCTCTGGTTTCTCTGTAGATATCTGTAGACCCTTGTAGTCCTATTCATAAGTAATTAACCTCACCTGTGATTTTACCCTAACAAACTGTCAGCTTTTCCATGCCTTTATTTATAGCTAGCGTATTTTGCCTTTAGCTCTGCCTTTAGCTCTGCCGCTACACCGTAGCATATCAGAGCCATGACGAACCGCAATTTCACAATTTGCTCTCACAGTGGAACTGGGCTTTAGACAAAATATAAAGATGTTACATTGATTTTAAGAATAAATAACAGGCTAGGTGATTTTTCCTTGTTATCATCTCTGTCTTTCGGCTGCTCCCGTTGAGGGATTGTCACAGTTGACCATCCGAACCACACATAGCTTGGCACAGGTTTTACACTGGATGCCCTTCCTGACACCAGGACCGGAACTGAAGTTAAATAAAGATTTTTTTCTTTAAATTTATTTCAGTAGTTCATATTTCATAGCTATAAGAATGCAAGAATCAAGTACTTATTACTTGCTCACTTATTTAACTCAACTATATGTGGTTAGAGTTTGGGTGGAGAAGTCCTGTTTTGTTGGTGCAGGTTTTCTAGATCTCTGAGTGTTCTTCTGCTGCATTCTATTATTTCTGGTTGTGCATTTTAACCTTGGTTATGGTCCTGCCCCTGCCCCACCTTGTCACTGACTGATTACCTGATTGATTATGGAGCCAACGTCATTGTTTGATGAAAATCTGAAAGAGATATTTTGTTGGTGGATAACAAACTGTAAAACAGACTCACATAGAACATACAAAAAGTACAATAATGCATTATATAGTAGATAGATAAACTGACTTTCCACCACTGCTACAGACACACACACACACACACACACACACACACAAACTCTCACACACATGCCACATTCACAATCATAGGGCATGTGCTATGATTCAGGGTGGGAAAAGGTTTCATTACCACGCCGTCATCTACTTCACCGCTGCTTTTTGAATTAGATGATGGGAATTCTGGGAAATCTCCGTATCCGTCTCAATACTGCCCGGACGAGGTTGATGATGTGCATCGCGTGCATGCATGTTTGTGTGTGTGTGTGAGTGTACGTGTTTGTACAGCTTGTGCATTTGTTGTCCGGTGGTTTGAGTGACGCTGTGTTGGTGGAAGTGCTGTGCTGTTGCTTTGCTTCGACATGGAAAGGAACTGGGTGTCCATATGTGGGAATAAGTGTAAACTAGGATAAAAACGTGGGTTTGTGTATGTGTATAAGGTATTTCTTCATTTTAATATGTCATTGCTATATACAGAGATTTTGCTTCTGACTAGCAGAGAACCCCAGCTCGCCACAGGAGATGACATCTTTGGACTCCTCAGCCACAGTTTGTCCAAAGTTAATGACCCTTGTATGAGCTGTAATTAGGATCGAGCTCTGACAGAGACACATCCTTCAGTCCTGTTGTCCTCATCAACCAACATCTCCTTGTCATTAGTGTTGCCCATAGCTCCTATGCACTAACTCATGTGTAATTTCCTCAATTCCTTCCATTCTCAAATATCATGTCAAAGGTTCTGATTGAGAAGAGAAAACAAATTGTGCATTCTGTTATCCAAAGAAAAATTGTTGTTCAGAAATGATAAACGACATCAGTGCTGCACCTTAATTCAGACTGGGTTATGTTAGCAAGGCTTGCTTCTTGCTAATGTAATAGTCTGTAATCAAGCATAAAATGGGTATTAAAAAACAACAACTCATTCTTAAAGTCATACCATGAAGTTGAAGCTGAGTTCAAATCAAATCAGCAATTTCAACAAGTGAGTATATGCTGCTCTAAAAGCTGTGTAAGACATACACAATCGCGTCATTCATCATTCTGCGATAAACATGAATAAGTATGCAAATCATTTTCTACACCATGGAGCTGCATATTTCCATGCTTATGTCATGTTTATCTCCTGTAAACAATAAACACGCTTTTAAAACTGTAGTGTTAATATTTAAGATGATTGTTGAAGTGATCAGCCTTTTAACTCAGTTGTTTCCTTCCTTACTGCTATAATCCAGACCTCACTGAAAAGGACTGAACGTGACGACACGCTCACTAAACTTGTTTTATGTATTAAATGAACTCTGGTTTGGGCTTCACCTGTGTAGGTAAGAATAGAGTTTAAGGCCAAAAACACTGTATATGGCACAGACATGCGCACACACACACACACACACACACATTTATTTATTTTTTTTACCAGCATAGCTAATAAGGCTTAAATTGATATATTTTTGTTTCAGTTGGCCAATATATGATTGTCCACTTCTAATCTATTAATTGAAAAAGCTATTAATGATCAATTTGTAAAACATAATTAGGATTTTGCGATATACGAATTTAATCACCTCTAAACGTCACACTGCCATGATACCCACTGACATTTACTCCAGTTTTATTATATTACTAGACCTCCTACCTCTAATCGGATTACAGAGTAATTGGCCATGTTGATATTACACAAATGGTTTATAAATAGATGGTGTTGTAAAAAAATTTTTTGCAGTTGCCATTGCCAACAAACAGTTACAGACGTCACATGGTTAAATATACTGCACAAAAAAAACTAAGGGAGCACTTAATCATCACAGTATAACACCAACCACAGTATAACACAGTATAACAACAGTTAACTGTTATAGGGACATCAACCTATCCAATTTGGAACCACAAGTGATTATGAAACAGTTTTTACCTGCAAATGAAAGACAGATTCAGTGGAGAGGTAAAGGCAAGTCAACCTTCAAGTCAAGGGAATGGTTTTGCATGAGACAAATACAGTACTCTCTCTTTATTCTTCCTGACTGATTCTTCTCTAGTTTTGTGTTTTGCTAGTGTCCTTGTCATTAATAGTACCATGAGGAAGTACCTGCAGCACAATCATGTTGCTTGGGTAGTCCCGTTACTCCAAGATGGCACAACCATACAAGCAGGAGTACAAAAAGTTGTGTCTCTCAACATGGTCCCAAGAGCATAAAGGACATACCAGGAAACTGGCTATTTCACCAGGAGAGCTGTACAGGACCGTAGAAGGGCAAAAACCCAGGAGCAGGATCAGTATCTCCTCCTTTTTACAAAGAGGAACACTGAGAGAGCCCTATAAAATGAACTCCATCAGGCTAATGGTGTGCATCTTTTGGAATGACCTTCAAAAGGGTAGCATAAGGGCCTGATTCCCCCTAGGTGGAACTGTGCTCACAGCAGCATTGACCATGACCGGTTTGGTCGTGGGTCAGTGATGGTCTGGGGAGACATGTCCTTGGAGGGAGCCATTGGGCCTTGTTTCCTCCTGGTGCATGACAATGCCCAATTTCTTGTGGCCAGAGTGTGTAGGTAGCTCCTGGATGACTAAGGCATTAATGCCATTGACTGACCCGCACGTTCTAACACCACCAAGCACCACCACAGACTGTCCAGGAGCTTAATGATTTCCCGATTCAGTTCTGGGAGGAGATCCTCAGGACACTGTCTCCCAACTCATCAGAAGCATGCACAGACATTGCAGGGAGTGCACACAGGCAGACAGCAGCATACACACTTCTGAGTCACATTATGAGCTGCCATGTTGAAATTTACACAACTCGGATGAGCCTGTGATTAAAATTTTTCATTTTGATTTTTTATACAGCCCTCCATGGGCTCCATTTTAGTTTTCATTCACTGGTATTATGTGATTTTGTTCTGAATAAATTATACAATGTAGATAAGTAAAGATTTTCAACTTGAGTAATACATTTATAAAGATCTAGTGTGTGATTTTGAGTGTTCCCTTAATTTGTTGAGCAGGTTATAATATTATGCCTTGACCTACTTTTTGTTTTGTCTTTATTTATGCTGCTGGTAAATTATTCATTACAGTTTTTTGAAATCCTTTACAAACTCATAAGCAGGTAAATAACAAAATCTCCCAAATCTAGACATGATATGAAAAGGTAAAATATTTTTTTTTTAAAAACCTAAAATGTTCAAGCTAAATTTTATGAGTAAATAAACACAGTATCTGTCTGGTATAAATATTACATATGAATCCTAGTTTAAATAGTTTTCAGGTTTTGCTGTTTGTTTTGCTCGATGACAGACCATAGCATTTAAACAGTACTCTCTTGATCACAGTAGTGTCCAAAGGTTTTAGTCCACTACCAAGAAACAAATATGTTTGGGAAATCCTAATATGAAATTGCATATTCTGTTTGTATAATTTCCGTTTAGTTTTTTAAGGTACACTATGTGTTTCATTTAAACAGCGGGGAATATATGAGAATTATCAAAAACGCGCATAGCTGTAAATCAAGTCAACAAATTTTAAAAAGAGAAAAGCTAGGAAATGAAATTAAAACTATAAAATCTATAGTAACAGGAATATTCAAATTCAAATTTTATTTGTCACATACACAGTCATACACAGTACGATATGCAGTGAAATGCTTGTACGACCGCCGGTGACCTTAAAAAGAAAATAAAAACTATATAAAACGAATAAATATTAATAAAAAGAAATGAAATACAAAGAAAAATAAATGTAACTAGTAAAATAAACAAACTGTACAAATAAGGGCATGTAAAAATATTTCTATGGGAAACATGGGTAAAATGCTTAAAACTGATCAGTCATGAAACCTTTAATAAGAAGGACCAGAAGTAATTATACCTGAGATGGATCAGAAAGAAACCAGAAGAACTTAAATGACATAACTGCAGTACAATACTAAACTACCCACAGGAACAGAAGAACTTTATTACTTCTCATTTAACAATTCAAGCTCCATTCTTTTTTCTGCAAACTTTCAACCAAAAGAATTTCACCAAAATTTAACTAAAACACTATAACTCTCAAAATAGATATTGGCCAAAGAGCTATTGGCAAATATTTTTTTTATTTATTTATTTTTTATATTTTATTTAAGACTTTATCTAACTAAAGACTTTATCTAAAATCTCAACATGAGTTATTCTCACTCCTGGCTGGCTCGCCAATCTATATAATCTAATCTGATTCAGCAATTAAAAGTACTTATCTATTTTTTTTTTCATTTCAGAGGAAATTTACTAGAATTTAGAAATTGTATTTTAAAGTTCCATTATTGCAACAAAAATTATAAAGAATGATTAGAATAAACCTAAAATTTAAATGCAAAGTTAAGAATAAATTTATTAGTCCAGCATTCTGCAAAAAATACTGATCTATTGATATTGTGGTCATATTATAGAGAAATGACTAATTGTGTCATTTTGTCCAACCAGATTACAGAATTTAGGACATTATCAAGGTCACTCTACATTCAAGCAAATTAAGCTCCATAGACACACATTCTAATGTTGTGCACTTTGTAATTTCTCCTCAAAAAATATAATAACACTTGAACTTGATTAGTGTCTTCACACAATTATACAAACCGTTATCATTTGAGGATCTTACAATATACACACAATGTATGTAATGTAATGTCCTTGTATGGGGTTTCATGAGGCTATGTCAAGTTGTAATGTAACCTATGCATATTGTAATCTAAGCTCTATCTCTTTGAGCATTGCGCTTTTTGCCTCAGAATGGGATATTCTTACGCCTGGCTGGCTCGCCAGGGCATTTTAGAGATAATTCATAATGTTTAGATAATAATAATAATAATAATAACAGAGGTTTTAGTAGAGATAATAATATTGATCTAAAACATAGACTTAGGTTTAATGTGATATTTTTTAAAACAAATCTATATTTCACGTTTGCTAAAATCAGTTTCAACCAAAATTAAGAAATCAGTCGAATTATATTCATTTTCCATAGGAATGGAATAAAACCAGTTATTGTGAGTGGATTTCAGATTTTGGACCCTACTGTATAATATGATTGAATAGAGTCAGTATTTAGTAGGATATAAACCAAAAAAATAATAAAATTAGTCTTTAAACTTATCGTTTATCTTTAAGATAAAAGATATGTTTATCAGCAATTTCTTTTATCTAAACATAAGCATTAAGTACATTATAACTTTTTCTGTCTCACTGGATGTTTCTCTCACAAAGTTTTCTGCCACTACCACACCTGCACAGCAAAATTATCAGCATTTGCTTTTTTTTAGAATTCAAACTCTATTTTCCAAACTATAGAATTCTGGATTTCTAAGCAAGCTGTTTTAATTTCTTATGTTTTCCTTTAGTGTAATATTTATTGTACCACATTCCTGTCTCATCTGCACAGTGCAGCATCAGGAAAGGAGGGGAGCAAAACCTGCTCGACTGACCTTGTATTTCAACCCCAGATTTTTAATCCCCCCTTCATTCCCCTCTCTCTTTCTCTCTCTCTCTCTCTTCTTGCCTCTCGTTTTCTCTCTCTTTCTATGTGCCTTTTCATTTCTCCCTTCTGGAGCATTTTTATGGATGTTTCCCATACCTCGGCCGTGTAACTCATTCTCCTCTTTTTTCCCTTCCCACTACTTTTCCTATCCCTTGTGACCTTATCTGTCCATCCCTCCTTTTCCTTATCTTCCTCCCTCTCTCCTTCTATCTTCTTTAATTCTGAAACTTTCTTCCATTGTATCCTTCCCCCCATTCTTTGTATTATGTTTTCATCCACCTTCTGTCCTTCAAATGCTCCTTGTGTCCTTTCTTTCCACTATTTTCTTTCCCTCCCCCTTCTTTCTTTCTCTTTGTCTTGCTAGGAAGAGCAGCTTCCCTCCCTGGGTTCTCCAGACCCCGGTGTGAGTGTTGGCGGAGGAGAAATGAGCGCCGCTCCTGCCTTTGGAGTCTCTCCCTCGGACATCTCCTCCGACAACCCGCCCCAGAACGGAGGCCCATCCCCAAAAGTAGCTTCTCCCACCCAATCCCCACTTCATACACACCTCAGCCGGAATGGAGAGATGTGCGCCAACCAAAAAGTCTCTATGGCTAACGGGACCACAACAACATCAAACATGGGAAGCGGATAAGAAGCAGGGGGACCCGGTCTCTAACGCCGCTACGACAATTCAAATGAAGAATGTTAACATCCCTTACTTCTGCCCTTTTTTCATCGATTTTTTTTTCCTGCATGAGGCACATCTTTATTGGGAGGCGCTCATCTTTACACCATCCACACCAAACTACTAAAGGGCTCTTCAGTGGATGAATCCCATTTCCTTTTGACTAATGTAAAAAAAAACACAGCTTTCCGTCATTTATTCCTCTGAAATGACATCATAAGGTGGTTTCCAGTGAACCAAATATAGGTGATTCTTATGAATGATCTGAATTCCTGATTTTTTTTAAACAATCAACTGGGTAACTGACCTTTTGAGTGCTGTGTGAAACAAAAAGACATAATTCTCTGAAAAAAAAAAGTGGGCAAAAGGTCTAAACCTGTTCAGAAAACGCCAGCTTTCAAGGCCTTCTGAAGCAGATACGCTCGTATTGTCATGTCGTCTGGCTTCCTTAGTGCCTTCTCTGCATTCTTCAACAGGGTTTTCAAACAAGCAACAGAATAACAATCTCGACAACATGTTTCCATTTCACATCTCGCTTGTTCACGCTAAAGTGACTTGGACGATGTTGCGATCTGGAACAGGGAAGCATTTTCAGTTTGTTTCTTTTAAAGCAGAAGAATTTTTTTTTTGTTTTGTTTTATTTTTTCTTTTAGACTTTAACATCATGCTTAACAAGAAGTGCTCTTGGTCTTCGAGATTTGAAATGAAATGAAGGAAGCTGCCTCAGTGGACTTGTGCAATGTTTTTCTCTTCTCAATCTCAGAACCTGTGTGTGATCAACTGGTGCTATAGATAAAGAACAAAAAAATAATCAGAAGTGTTTCATAGCACTGCCTCTCATTAACCCTCCTCCCACTCCGACCCTCTTACTCCTTTTACCCCTTCACCCAAAAATCCTTGTTGTCCATTTGTCTTGCCATGCTGTTCATTGCTCCTTCAGATGTTCGGTGTTTCACGAGGTGGTCTCTGTCAGATGGTCTTCATAACAAAATACAACAGTAGACCAATAACAGAATAAATGTATAGTTTTGCATTTTTCCCCCTTGCATTTTGCAATACATAGTATATTTATATTTATTCTCACTGGTGTAGGGTTTGACACTAATAAGCGTGATTGAAAGTACTTTTTTATGTAGGCACTAGTTTAAAGTAGCTCAGCCTATAGTAAACATTTCAGTTATGATAAAACAGAGGTGCTGTACTGACTGTACAAACTTAAGTATAACATGCCTTACGGTGTAAAAATTTTTTACCAAAAAAAAAAAAAAAAAGCAAATAAAAAACTGAAAACCTTAACATACAGTACCATGCAAAAGTCTTGCACCCCCCCCCCCCTTCCAAACAGCCATGCCTTCTTGTTTTTTAATGTAATCTTGAGGAATAGTTCTGCTGGCTTCCTGAAGGACTTTTTAACTCATTCTTTTTTGGCAAGTTTTTGTCTCTGGTTCTTTTTATTCTAGTCCCTGTACCTAAGCAGTTTCAGAGGTATGTTTTTTATTTGTTAAGCCATACGGTAACCTTTAAACCATTTAAGTGTAAAAAAACAAAACAAAAAACATCTAACTTAAGGCATGAACCAGTGAGAAACAGATGCGGATAATGACAGATGATCAGGCTAAGTAGTATACTTTTGGTTCCGACTGCTGTGTGGTTGTAAGGAGACGAGAGGGAAAATGAGGTTGCTGCTGAGGTTGTTACATAAGCAACTTTTTTTTTTTTTATTGTATCTTAAGGCACTTTGCAGAAAGTCGGGGGGTCAAGACTTTTTCACAGTACTACTGAATGTCATTTGGCCAGGATGGCTAGCTGTTGTTTTTTCCCTAGGTATCTGCCAAAGAAACAGGATGGAAACAAAACTTATTTTGTAAAAAACAACAAATGCATATTTTCATCCAGTAAGATAAAATGGCCCACAATCCCTCGTTCATGGTTTCTGCTGGGGTTTATGAATTTGCACGTCAAATTTCACCGGGATAAAGTCTGTGAAGAGAAAGTAACCACTTTCAGAAACAAATGCTCATCTTTTACATCCTCCGTCCTTTCCCCTTCACTTGTTCTGAACGCTGATTTATAGCTAAATACCTTATAGAATGTTAGCAAGGATTTAGATAGCAACTATAAATTTTGGCACCTCTGATTACTCAAACTATTTCTTTGAGAAGGTAAACTCTTTTTAATCTAGTGTATAGAATCACTTCACATGTCTGGAGCTTTCGTTATCTTTCATATCCATTTTGTTTATGTTTTCATGTTAAACCTGTTCTATCGTCATACTAATGACAAGACCTGGTTTATCTAATAGAGCACGCATTGAAATGTCTTTTATAACGAATATGTTATATGCCTATAGGCCTTATAGGACTCATGTTTGTTGTGGAGTGTCGATTGTAAACTAATATAACAGGCTAAAAGATGAATATGGGTTCAAAGATAAGCTGTACAATAAAGAGAACAGTTCATATCTTAAACTGTAATTCTAAAGATTTTAAGCTTTGAGTTGAGAGAAGAGAATGGACTGATTACCTTTGGTTTCCCCAAGAGCCTTAGTTTGATGGCTATAATCATTACAAGAAAATCCAGTAATAACAAAAGACATCCTTAAAGATATGGTTGAAAGAACATGGTCTACAGGGTCTCTGGATGGTGATATACCTCAGTAACAGGAATAAGAGCCTCAGGTAAAACATTAAGCTTCATAACTTAGCGCAGGGTAGTCGGTCCATCTCTTCTCTGTGAAGTAGCAGTGATTTCTTCGCTATTTCTTCTGCATCCCTTTTCTCCACTATTTTTCTTTGTATCCCGTCTCTCTCCCACCAGCCAATCGCACAGCTTTGTGGAGGACAATCTGGAATCTAATTGGACGCCTCAGCTAGGACCGTCCTCGGGATGGCGTGGCTTTAACGCCAGGGCGCTGTCTCGCGACTCGCTCGCTTGACACAGAGGAAACTGAGGCTCTGAAAATCAGAGCCCCAGCCGACCCAAAGAGAACATACTGTAGGTACCTTTCGTCTCCTGCTCTTTCTCTGACTTTTTAGGACTTTTCAGCTTTCAGCTTTTACCACAAAAACAGGAAAAAAAACTAACTAACAAACAAACCACATCTCTGGATGTGCGTACGGGAAAAGATGATCTCCATCTGTTGTTCAGAAGTTTGAGAAATGCTTTTTTAAACGTCTCTAAAGGAACTATGTGAACATCTCATCCAGATGGAAGGAGACGTTTCCATGGGTGTTTCAAAAGGTGCTGTTCTTCTACGACACGACATCCACAGGTTCCTTCTGCTCATGACGCCTCTCTGTGCTTTTGTGTCTCTTCATTCGAGGTATTTAAATATGCATAGATGGACCGATTGTGAGGCATGACGCAGAGTGGAAACGAATGATTTACCTATTTATTTATTTATTTATTTATTTGTTAGTTTTCAATTAATCATGCCACACTATCACACATGCTTCAGTTAGACTTTGACGTGAAAAAAAAAAACACTTGAGAAGCGAGTTTCTTTGGAATTTTTGTCATTTTAACCTCTTCCCCCTACTTTGACTCGTCCCACGCCGACGGATTAATTTTTCTTTCATTTACAAATGATCCGATACTGAAAATCCCAAATAAGGAAGCGTTTGTCTCTTGTTTTATCAAGACTTCACTGGATTTGGACACTTTAACTTTTCTGGACTTTGTGGCCTGAGCAGCCTGAACATTTTTCTTTTATCCTTCCTTCCTTTCTTTTTTTTTTTTTTTAACAATTGCAGGTATGTATTGCAGTTGAAATAATGTTGTGTAGTGGGTGAGTGTGTGTATATACAGTGTGTGTACAGTGTTTGTGTATATACTATGTATGAGTATATATTATATGGACATGTACATACAGTCTGTTTATATATGCATTGTACAGAATGTATTTTGTCCGAGATGAGGAAACGTTTCTTCTCCTTCTTCTTCTTCTTCTTCTTCTTCTTGGTTTTTTTCGGTAACGAAGTGGCAATTTTCGAGGCAGGTGTCTTTGGAAGCACTTTTTTGCACAGACTTACCATACGGAGTCTGAGACGTATGATGCATCACCATTACTCTGCCACACACCTCGAGCTTGCACCCATTTTCTCACTGATTGGGGCATTTTGTAATAGTTTCTAGGTGACAAAGCAATGTTTGTACATATCTATATATTATCTATATACGGAATATACCAATATTTCTGATTAATTTTCATCTTCATAGCTGGTGATTCTTACAGCTGGGTGTTTTCAGTGCTCCAGTGTGTGTGTGTGTGTGTGTATGCGTGTGTGTAGGCTCGCCTTGAGCTGCAGACGAATCTGTTTATAAGGCCGACCCCTCAAGATATTTACCGTCCCAGTTTATTCTATTGACCTTTTGTACACCTAACCACCCCCCAACACCCCCATCACACCCCCTCCCCTGCTTTTTATTCTTTTTGTTTTTAAATTATTTATTTAATCTTTAATCCCTGGAAATGAATGGAGTTCCCGTGATGTGCCTCCTTCTGCTAAATCTTTATTTGACCTTCGTCAGCCATAAGAAAATCATATCCATTCTCCTTGACAAGCCATAAGTCCCACCCCGAAAAATGATCTTTTATGAAAAGGGCAGACACTTGGGGATTTAATTCCCTTCTTCTTTTTTTGTAGATATACATACGTATAAATATATTAATGGAAAGAGTGATCAATTTGGAGTGTTGCTTATGTGTATGGATTTGTTATGAATGTTGATATTCTGGTTATTAAATTGTAATTATTATTATTATTATTATTATTATTATTATTATTATTATTAATGTAATAACGATTGGGATTGCTATTCTCACACTTAAGTTTATTTAATGAAGTTGACAGTAGTGTGTTAATTTCCATTATTTATTTATTTGTTTGTTTGTTTGTTTATTTTTTTTTATTTATTTAAATTATTCTTGAAATTATTTATTTCTTTTCTTTGTAATAAGCAGGTATTTATATTTTGGGGTGGGTGAATCATAGAGATTAAATTAATAAGATGAATAAAAATAAATTCTTATCTTAACATGATGTAAAGGTGTCTATTGTCTATCTATCTTAGTATTGATCGATCTATCTATCTGGTATCCATCTATCTGCCTGTCTGGGAGTGAAAATATTCACATGTCCTACGTTCACATGCCAATCAGTGCATCAGTATTTGGTCATATACATTTAAAAAAAAAAAAAGAAGGGAAAAATGTTAGAATAGAAAGTCAATAGTTAGAATAGAAGTCAAACCGGGACTTGTGATGAAATTTCTGGTGAGTGAAAGATGAGACTCTTTTATGAAAAGAGTTTTTTATGAAAGATGAGCCACAGTTAAACATTTGAATGGTGCAACCGTTTTAAAAGAGGCCATACTTTGTGAATGATGATCCCGGCTCTGGGAACTGTACACACAATAATTTACAAACACCAGTTGCACATTACAGGAACTCACCTGCAGTTATTACCACAACCCCCATACATCCCGGGCCGTACTGTTTTTATTAAGCATCAGGGAGTAGGAAATCACTCCTTAGTGGCCAAAAATTCTCAGAATGACGCCATTTTGGTCCTACTTTCAGGATTAGGAGTAAGAGCTATTTATCAAGATTCTTGAAATAGGTATTTAAACAGTTGGGATTGGAGAAGACTGATTAGAAAAACGTCATGCAGCCGAGTCACGCATCTACAGTATAAGTTTAGTCTGAGTGGGAAATAAAGTTCTCACACAACTGCCGCTGATTTCAGCATTTTGCTTTCCACCGTTTAAAACTACAAAAACCTGTAAAAAACTACAACACCCACTTTAATGTGCAGCCTGCTTTACGACTCTCAATGTCATGAAAAAAAGTGATTTCACATGCTTTCCTCAGCGCAGTCCTACTCCTTGTCGAAAGAATAGGAATCTTTATGAATAACTTAAATAGTCCTAAACGAACTTTGAGCCCGATTCCTACGAGTGATTCTGAGACGCTTAGTAAATACGGGCTCTGACCTCACTCCAAGCCATTTCCACATGTTTGGGCCACAGAGGTGGAAAGTAATGAATTACATTTACTCGCATTACTGTAATTGAGTAGATTTTTTTTGTGTACTTCTACTTTT
>JAOVVA010000027.1:17550259-17564742 GCA_028565275.1 Leiocassis micropogon | reverse complement strand
GAGCGTGCGTGCGAGCGTGCGTGCGAGCGTGCGTGCGAGCGTGCGTGCGAGCGTGCGTGCGAGCGTGCGTGCGAGCGTGCGTGCGAGCGAGCGTGCGAGCGAGCGTGCGAGCGTGATCATTTATCAGGATCAAAAGCAGAACAGCAGTAATAACTATAATGCAGGGGTGCCAAAACATTTCTAAAGCCCTTGCTTATTTAATGAGGATCGAAATACTGTAGATTTTACAAAACCAGAATACAAAGGCATTTAATAACCGCCATTCTTCATTGAAGGCTTTCCACTAGATTTTTGGAGCGTCTGTGTTGATTTGAGTTCATTCTTAGGTGTCACATTCATAGGTTCCCACGTTTTTATGGTTGTTTTCGTGTTGATTCTGTGACCAAATGTAATATTAATAATAATATGAATGTATAATCTGAGTTGCATTTTTGCGACGTCGTTTCTATATTCCAGTAGCCGTAAAAATTTACACGTTTTAAAAGTAATGCTGATGACTTTGGTTCTACATGAAGTATCAGAAAACTCAAATGCACAGTTTGATATCTGAAGCCTCCTCTGTTGACACACGGCAGGACTTTCTTTTTGTTTTTTTATTTATTTATTTATTTTTGGTTATTGACCGGTGCTGTGTTGCCGCACAGATCCGAGCCACTTGCGTTTTAAGAGTTAATCTGGCAGTTTTTTAAATTTTATTAAATTTTTTTTAAAGAAGAGCCTGTTCACCGTGTTAAACTGTGTTTCTCTGCAGAGCATGTGTGACCATCAGTACGCCCTTTTTAATCTTTTTACAGTGAATTTATTGACTCTCAGTACGCAGCTCTTGCGGTAGCAGAATACAGGAGCCGTAAAGCGAGAGGGAGCTGTGCACTACTAGTTAATCAGTTTCCGATGTTGTCGTTCTCTCAGACAGATTTTTAAAAAGTATGGACAAATACACTTGGGCGGCCTGTCAGAGTCTGCTCTATGTTCAGGAAACACCGTACAGCATAAAAAAAAAAAATTCTGTACAGTTTGAGAAAGAACCGAATATGGCTTCGCTGATCAGGGGTGCACATATTTTTAGCCATTGATATGTCTTTATTTATTCACACGTGTTTTGCGTGTCTCTTTTTCAGGGCCGTGGTGGAATCCGTGCACAAGCTGGACGTGATCATCGGCAGCAAGTCGTCGTACAGGGAGGTCTTCAAACCAGAGAACATCAGCCTGAGGAACAAGTAAACGCTTTAGGGCTCGCTCTCGGCTCAACTGCTTCAGCGTCTGCCTTGTTTGTTCTGAGCTTATTTATTTATTTATTTGTTTATTTTTAACTGTGCAGGCTGCGTGAGTTGTGTGTAAAGCTGATGTTCTTGCACCCGGTGGATTACGGTCGCAAGGCGGAGGAGCTGCTCTGGAGGAAGGTCTACTACGAGGTCATTCAAGTCATCAAGACCAATAAGAAGGTACTGGTGTTTTATGATCTACACTACTTCCCATATTATTGATTAATCACAGGTTCTGCAGTGAGAAAAATCCATTTTGTATTTTTATTTTCTGAAATATAGAAAAAGTGTTATAGTTTTATTTATTTCCTGCTGGATTTTTGTTGTTGGTTGAGGTTTTTATACAATCACCTCACACGCATAAAACAGACCAACAGTCTTGTATATTATGAATAAGAGTTAATAATAAGGTGTAACCTGTGACCCGGTGTGTATTAGTGTGGTATCGGAGGAAGAAACACTTCAGTGAGGTGAGCTTCTTAGAAAATGATCAACTCTGACACAGTAACAGGAGGTCCACTTCATCACAGGATGTGGTTGTTGATTTTCCTTCAGCAGCGTGATTCTGAGTGTTTTTATATAGACCAGAAGATATTTTGGTTGGTCTGTGGTGGATTTGCTTTTAGTTCATTCATTCCACAAAAGCACAACTTGGGCGATATAATAAATGGTATTTTATTTCATTTTAACCAACTATAAAAACATAACTAACAAAAAATAAAAAAATTTTAACATGGGGAAAGATTCCTGTTTTTATGGTTGTTTTCAGGTTGTTTCTGTGAACTAGGGCTGTAGCTATCGAATATTTTAGTAATCGAGTAATCAGATAAAATGTACTTTTGCTTAATTAATCAGCAATGTAAAATATATGAGAAACAACGATTTTTTTTTGTTTTTTTTTAGAAAAATTTTACTATTTAAACTTTTATTTAAATGCATACAGCATTTTGTCAAAAATAAACATTTCCTTGTATTGTGAATAATGACAGCTTAAAGTTGACTTGAGATGAATTAAGTGCATTACATTACATTCTTATTTTAAAGCCTTTTCTCAGATACAAAACCTAAAAAAAGGTATTTCAAATGACTAAGTATTTAAAAAACAAAAACAAAGGCACACATTAAAATAAATAATTATACAAAAACACTAAGCTGTGCATCTTAACTTTCAGAACTAAAAGTTTCTAAATTTACGACTCAGGCATAACATAAGCCTTACTGACAATATATACGGCTCAGGATTGTGTAATACAGAGTGACGTCCTTTTTGTCAGCACAAACTAGGAAGCAACTGTATACAAACATGACTTAGTTTAAAAAAAAAATAATAATAATAAATAAAAAGTACTTTTTGCACAGGCAAAAGGAGAAATGAAATAACATCAATTCTAAAAATCATGTGTTTTTATGGTTGTTTCTGTGACCAAAAATAATAATAATCAGACTAGATTTGTCTGACATCGTTTCCACACTCCGGCAGCAGTACAATTTACAAGTTGGTTTCTTCATCTCTCGGCTCGCTGATATTTTTATCGCTCCTTTCCATTTTACAGCCAGCACCAAAACGCTCCATCAAATCAATACACAGCTAACTGTTTGCGTCTCCTTCCGCTTTTTTGGGTGACGTAAGCGCTTCTACTTTGACGGTGTTTACTGGCGGCTTGCATCCGGATGCGTGCTGTGTCTCTCCAAACAAATAATTGTGCAAAAACATAGCTTTTAAAATTAATTAAAAGAAGCTTCGAGGCAGAAGATTTTGCCTCGATCATTTTTTGTCATCGAATTACTCGAGTTACTCGTTTGTCTTAGCACTAGATCCAGCGCTTCAGGTGCAAATGAGAGGACGCTGTGCTTTACGCTTCATAAAATGACGTCCAGGTAACATCAACTAGCACTGACGTTTCAAGCTTTATAATGAATCGCAAAGATTGTTAAATAGGAAATCTAGTGCACTTTGTAAGGTGTAAAATCCCTTGTTCCATACACCAAGTAGTGTCCTTGATCAGGGCTCAGACAATTCGGAAGAACTGTGAAGCGCTTATTAAGGAGACAATGTAAGGACATAACATTATAAGTAACTTCCCTTCCTCAGCCCAGAAGTGGGCGGGGCAGGTGATGTCACAGACTTTGCAACATCATCTGCAAAACATCAATAGAGCTTGTGCAGCACCGTCACATGATTTTCCTCGCTCCACCCACCTTTGCAGGTCATCAACCCGTCTAGTCGTTTTTGCATAACCTCGGAAAATTCGGCTCTGTCTCAGTCTAGACAGCTGTCTTAAGTAGCGTGTGTTAATCATTTTAATTTTAATTAACCATCTGTGTGAATCTTGCCAGAGTTACTCTCACATCCTCTATCAAAACCGCAATATAAAGTGGATGTAATTTTAGTCCGCGCTCTTCCCGAGACCCGTGACGGACAGCCCAAGATTAAACTCATGTTTCGATTCGGATTTAACCGTCTTTAAGACTCCAAGACATTTAATTAACTCTCAAAGTGAAATCGTCTGGCTTTCAGGCTGTTACGCTGCATTGAATAGACAGCGTCTAATATCATTTTATTACACTCGGCCTCATTTGAGGGAAACATCTCGAGCTTGTCTACGCCTCTGCCGTTTACTATGTAAATAAACGATTTTAAAACTCTCGATGTTTGGCTTTGTTTTTTTTCCGTCTCCCCCTCTATATTCAGCGTCTCGCACATCTGATTACACTCTCGCTGCTGGACTTCCCTCCCAGCCGCTGTGTCCTGTGCTCTTTCTCTTGACTACACTCTGGGTGTTCTGACCCGTTTCATGAGCGTGTCTGTATGTGGTGCAGCTACAGACTTTTACTTTCTGTTAAAGAGTAAGAGGAGTATGTCTTACCCGAGAGGTTTAAACTGAAGCGCGGGCACAAATCCATAAGAGCAGACTGTCGAGCACGTCCTGCTAATGTCGTATGGTAGACACTGTTGATGGGATGATTGTCGGATTATAGTCGATCAGTTCATGTTCTGTACATTTCATAAACACGATTAACTAGTTGTCTGATTAACTAGTTGTTCGCTCTCTCGCGCTCACAGAATAAACACGGTAGCGCCAGAGCGGTGTCACTAAATGCAGCAGGTGCCGGCTGCCATAAAAAGTATAAGAAGGGCGTACTGAGGATCGCACACTTTCTGCAGAGAAACCCAGTTTCACACAGTGAGCCCTTAAAACTAAAGCAGCGTGGATTCATGCGAAAACAAAAAAACACCCGCTTATTCGGAAGTCCTGCCGCTGTGTGTCAGTGTGGGAGGCTTCAGACGTCAAACTGTGCATTTGGGTTTTCTGTTATGTCATGTACAACCAAAGTTATCATTACTGTTAAAACTTGTAAATTGTACTGCTGCCGGAGTGTGGAAACGATGTCAGACAAATCTAGTCTGATTATTATTATTTTTGGTCACAGAAACAACCATAAAAACACATGATTTTTAGAATTGATGTTATTTCATTTCTCCTTTTGCCTGTGCAAAAAGTACTTTTTATTTATTATTATTATTTTTTTTTTAAACTAAGTCATGTTTGTATACAGTTGCTTCCTAGTTTGTGCTGACAAAAAGGACGTCACTCTGTATTACACAATCCTGAGCCGTATATATTTATATAAATATACACTGTGTATAATATAAAATGCCGGCCAGTTCTGAGGGCGGTCACCGCAAGTATATTTCAGACCTGTGGGAAGACGTGGTTGATCCTATTATTACCTGCTCTTCGATTGGTTTAACCAAACTCATGATCAGTTGTGGACCATTTAAGGACTCCCGTCATTAATAGACTCGCAGAATAAATTTCTTAAAAACATCATTTATGATTTATTTTATCTTTAGGTTTCCCATGATGGTTCTTAATAGCTAATATTCATCGATTCAGGTGATAACTATGACTGTGCTGATGAAGGTATTTGTGTCAAACAGGGTCACAACGGAAAAAGTATTTTACCACACCAGGTGTTTCCTCTCACGTCAGGGTGAGACAAATGTGTGATACAAAACTCTTTCCCATTTTTTTTATCCCGTAAAAAAAAAAGTTGCAGTTTGCCACAGAGCAAGTCTCTGACACGGTCAGTTTAAAGCATGTCAAAAAAAAATTCATATTTATTAGAGATAAAATATATTATTGCATCATTAACTTTTTCTGATCATGGTCGGAGAACTTGTTTAAAAAGCAAGCAAGTAACAAAAACAGAAAACAACATACAATATATTCAGTTTGTGATTCGGCCTCGCGTTTTTAATGGTAAGTCTGATAACTCGTTAGTGTTAGTAAGTTAGTATTAGTTAGTGGTCATTATGGTCACACTGTTTACTGACTCACAGTGAATATGAGGACATGTTCATGAACATTCGTTGATCTTTATACTAGGAGGTAAAAGGTATTACATGACTGCGCTCTTTATGACCTTTTGTTTGTTTTTGGTCAACCCCCCCCCCCCCCCCCCCTACGTGCAGCACATCCACAGCCGCAGTGCTCTGGAGTGCGCCTACAGGACTCACCTGATCGCTGGAGTCGGCTTCTACCAGCACCTCCTGCTCTACATCCAGTCCCACTACCAGCTGGAGCTGCAGGACTGCATCGACTGGACGCACGTCACCGACCCGCTCATCGGTGAGAATGAAAGTGGAGCCACACGGGCCACGTCTGAATGAAATTACATGGTTAAATTAATGGTTACAAGTTACTTTGTGTCTGTGTCCTGCAAAACATTGACACTGGAGACTCGTTTCATCATAGTTATTTTAATAGATCGTCTTCCTTCGTGACCAATCAGGATCTTAGTAAAATGTCTCTCTCTCTCTCGCTCTCTCTCTCTTGTAGGTCGTAAGAAGCCCGTGTCGGCCACGCCTAAGGAGATGGAGTGGGCGCAGATGGCATGTCATCGGTGTCTCGTGTACCTGGGTGACCTCGGTAAATCCTTCACGTTTCCCTTTTTTTTTTAATTGTCTGAGCTCGTCACTCTTTCGATTAGACCGGACTGAATCTGATCCGAAGTCTCCTGTCTCTCGTGTTGTGCAGCGCGATACCAGAACGAGCTGGCAGGCGTGGAGGCCGAGCAGCTGGCCGAGCGGTTCTACCACCAGGCGCTGTCTGTCTCGCCAACCATCGGTGAGAAGCATCACACTTTCACACCACGGACGGCGTCAGGAGGCGTTTTAGCGCTCCGGGCTGTGACTCGCTTTTATAACCAAGATATCTAGTGAATAAGTTAACTTTATCAGATAGATTTTTATTCCTCGTCTCTGCTGCGATATTATTTGCAAGAGTAAGTTATGGAGTGATGTCATATGATTGAACATATTGGGATACATTACCTTACAATGTTTTTTGTTTGTTTGTTTCATAATCAACATTTTATTTTCAAACTCCATTCATTCAGTTTAATGCAGCTGGTTTAATAACCAATCGGCAGGTACCGCCCAGTACGATATCATCACGGTCCCCAGGTGCAGATTCGATCTGTATCGCGCCGCTACATCTGCATTTACAACATTTTGTTTGACATCCTGATCCAGAGCAAAGCGACTCAGATTTTTATCTCGTTACACGTCCGAGCAGTTGAGGGTTAAGGGCCTCGCTAAGGGGTGCTGGTGTTTGAACCTGGTACCTTCCGATCAGTATTGTAACACCGTAACCACTGAGCTCGTATAGGTATCACAGCGGTATAACTATCATAAAAAAGATTTTATAATAAACTTAATAAAAAAATAATAAACTTGGCAAATTGTTCACTCGTACCACGAAGGATGTTGTGCCGTCTGCGAACGTGTGAATAGTTTCATTCTGCATCGTTTTATCACCACAAATGTACATTAACATAAAAAAATAAAATTTTTGGTTTATATTCATGGCAATACATGAATTGCCACACAAAATAATTACGATGCATCGCTATTTGAGTTTTTTTTTTTTTTTTTTTACCCAAAATTTTTTTTCATGCTGCTTTTTTTTTTTAAATACCATTTTTATATGTTAAATAGTTAATTATTCATAGACCATCAGTAAACTATTATGAATGTTATATAAATTTTTTAAGCGCAGTACTCTTTTGCTAAGATGTGCAAAATCTCTTTAACGTGCTAAAAAAAATAAATCTTCATCCTAAGTTAGGAAAAACATCATCCCGAGACGGGGTATATGAATATCGTGACACCCGAACTCGGGATGATGTTTTTCCTAACATAGGATGATGTTTTTGTTTTTTTCCATTTTTGAAAATGTTGTTTAATAATTAGAAATGGATGTGAACTTTGTTAAATGCTAGACAAAATAATTGCCCAAGTTTGTTTACAATTTTACTCCCCTATAAAGGCTTTAATAATGGCTTGTGAATTGTTGATGTTTTATTCTTTTTTTTGTTTTTGTTTTTCCTCACCTGACAGGAATGCCTTTTAACCAGCTGGGTACTCTGGCTGGAAGTAAATTTTATAACGTGGAAGCCACGTACTATTACCTGCGCTGGTGAGTGTCACATTTCCATCGCTTTATCTTAAATCTGCAGTTTTTCATCCAGCCTCTGGAGAGCAGCCTGTCCACTTCATGCAGCATTAGATATTCAGATTTATATACACACACACACCGCTTTCTCTAGATCAGTATCCTATTAAATTTGTGCGTTAAGATTGCACTTTAGTATGTGTTTGCGTCCAAGTGACACGACCTGCTTTTCCTGTCCGCCAGCATTCAGTCCGAGACGCCTTTCGAAGGAGCCTACGGGAACCTGAAACGTCTGTTCGAGAAAGCGGCCAAGATGTACCATCAGGTGAAGAAGCAAGAGATGAAGAAGCTCTCGCCATCGCGCCAGAGGTCAGACTTCACTCCTCACTCGTGAGAAAGTAGATATAATGAAAAAGTTTATAAGGAACAAAGCCTGACTTGACAGCTGAAGATCAAATGTTATAAAAGTTTTGTGAAATATTTAATAAGTGGTGTTTTAATCCAGTTTCCTGTTCTGTTCCAATTTAAGGATTATTTAAAAAAAAAAAGGAATTCCGTTTTCCCTTTCAGATCAAAGGACATCAAGCGGCTCCTCGTCAGCTTCATGTACCTCCAAAGTTTACTGCAGCCCAAGAACAGGTACGATAAACCTCAGTGAAGAAAGGGTGCGGCGATATGAAACCGATGAGTCGTGACACGAAACTATCGCTGATATTTAGGTTTCTTAGTCAGACGAATGCGGGATCAGTACAAAATGTCCTACAGTAGTGCTCTTATGTCTGTGGTGTGTGTGTGGTGTGTGTGTGTATGTGTGTAGTGTAATCGACACAGAGCTGACGTCGCTGTGCCAGTCGGTCCTGGAGGACTTTAACCTGGTGCTGTTCTACCAGCCCACGCCGAGTCACGGCAGCCAGTCGGTCAGCGAGGAGGAAGACGAGCACGATCAGTCCTGCAGCGTGCTCCCCGACAGCCTGGTCTTCAAAATGGTGGTGATCTGCCTCATGGTGGTGCACAGCTTAAAGAGAGGAGGTGAGGGATGAGGATGAGGAGGGTGAAGAGTCAAATTCATCACTGATTTTCTGGGTATTAAATTTCAATTTCGCGACTCGGTTTCAGGTTCCAAACAGTACAGCGCCTCTATCGCCTTCACACTCGCACTGTTCTCTCATCTGGTGAACCACGTGAACATCAGGCTGCAAGCCGAGCTCGAACAAGGAGAGAGCGACGTCCCGCCGCTGCGCACCGACGCCACGGGTACGAGCAAACATCAACAGTCTCACCGAGAGCCTCATTTTCATTTCGGTTAATTGTCTGTAATAGTGAGTTTCCAGGCAATTAGTAAATGTGGGTGTTAATGCAACAACAAATTAGTGTAGTAACAGGGGGTGAGGGAAATAACCCAAGACAATTCTTTAAAAAAAGAAAAAAAGGAATATTTTAGGTCGTTTTGTCTCTACATGCTTTTTTTTTTTTTTAATTTGGGGACGCAAAAAAATAAGTAAATATGGAAAAAACAAGACCACGTGACTCAGACTTCCGGGTCGATCTTCCAGCATCAAAATCTGGAAAGGGCAAACTGAGTGTTTTTATATTTTAGGCTCAGCTGAAAGTAAAACTCAATGCGTGTTTAACAACGCACGTGTAACTAATCGGAGTAGCATCTTGTTTGTTTGGCTTCTTCATCTTCCTTTATTTTTTCGCGCTTGGCAGCCAGCTTTTAGGTGATTTACTGACACTCGCTGGACTGGATTGGTAACGCTCCCCTTCCCGGTCAAGGATCAAGTTTGGCATTACTGCCCCCTGCTGAAGTAAATCAAAATTGCTGAATCCTTACGTTTTTGTGAGATCTCGCAAACAAAAAGTTAGTAAGATCTTGAAAAACTTGCCTTTTTTTCCCCCTCCCTCAGATTTTTTGCACACAGAATTTCTTCGCCCATGTGCCATGCCCAGTGTTTTTTTTTTTTTCCTTCCTCAGATTTTTTTTTTCCAAAAAATATTTTTCCACCCACCAAAATAAATGAATAAAACAGGTTGTGATTTTGTTTTTGTTGTTAAACTTTTCCAAAAATGACACAATTCTACAAACTGTCAAATTATAACCAGTATTTATCGGTTTATTGAACTGTTTATTCATGTACACTCTAAGGTTTTTATTTCGTTATAGAACTGTATAGAAACAAAATTCTTTAATCTCCTAGTTTAACTCCAAATTAGTCAATCTACAAAAACATGGTCACTGGTGCACTCTATTCAGTGATCATCTTTTCTCTGCAGTTTGTACATGTTTGTCATAAATAGTATGACTAATCTTTAATGATGTTAGAGAAAGGATGATGTTAATTTCCTCCCTTTGTTCTGTGCATCTCTCCGGTTTCTTAGACGACGCTGACCCTAGAGAGCAGATGAACACCGAGGGCAGGCCACTGCAGAACGGCTCTATAGAAGAAGAAGACGGAGATGACGAGAACGACGAAGACGACCTCAAAGGCGAACAGACGACGGTTTCTAAGAAAGGCTCAGCGAAGAAAGGTGGCGAGGAGAAACCGAAACAGAAGAGGAAATACTCGCGGCTGTCCATGCTGCGGCGGCGGCGCTGTGCTCGCAACGAGGACGAGAGCGACCTGAGCGAAGGTTTCGAGAGCGACGAAGAGGAAGACGAAGAGCTTCCGAGAGCGGACAGCGCGGGCGTCCCGACGGAGTCCTCTCTGGAGAAAGAGGGACGCCGTGGCACGGCAGGAGACCAGGGCGTCTGGGAAAGCGGAACGGAAGAAGAAGAAGAGGAGGAAGAGGAGGAGGAAGGCGGCACCGCGTTCGACGTCGAGACGGACTCTGATATGAACAGCCAGGAGTCGCGCTCCGACCTGGAGGACATGGAAGACACGGCGAGCCCGGCGCAGGAACAGCAACACGAGGAGGATGAAGAGGAGACGCGTCCGTCCCGTGACGAAGGCTCCACCCCTCCCGCCACGAACGGCCCGCTGCTATCCAGCGACCCCAGCATCAGCAGCAACCTTCAGGCCATGTCCTCGCAACTCTTCCAGGCCAAACGCTGCTTCCGTCTGGCTCCGACCTTCAGCAACGTCCTGCTCAGACCCTCACAGGCGTCCAACACGGCCGCCGATTCCGTGCCCTCGCAGGAAGCCACGCCCCCTCCCGGAGACGCACCTACAAACACGAGCCCGGAGATCGCCAATGGAACCAATGACGATGGTCGTTGTCTTTGTGCTTGTTGTTTACCTGTTATTGTCGCTGTTTAACTCTGTGTGCACTGACCGTTTTTGTTATTGTTTTGTTTTGTTTCCTGTCCCTCAGATGTCGATACGGAAGACAGCGAGCACAGCAACCAATCGTATCACAGCGAGAAAACACTTTCAGAGAGGCTGCAGATTCTGACCAACCAGGGCCTCATTCAGGTGGTGAAGGTCTTTGTGGATTGGCTGAGGACAAACACAGACATCATCCTCATGTGTGCGCAGGTAAACCAACCTCACGGCGCCGCCGATTTGTGTACAGCGTTGATTCGTTTCTGACGACGGCTACAAATAACAGGCTTAGAAATAGCGGGTGCGCTTGCTCTAATATCTTATTGTTTCCATGGTAACAGCTGGGGCTCTAAAAGGAATCAGACCCTTCAGCGGGCGCTCATTCAGGACAATTATGAACCTTGGTGCTTTATGTTAGTGATTATTGTTTGTGTTTTGATTAAACAAACTGAAACGTGCATTAAAACTTTCATCAAAATTGTTTCAGCAAAATTTTGTAATAGAAAGTTAAGATTATGTCTTCCAATTCAAGAAATTATTTAATTTGTAAATCTTTTGATAAACTGTAATGTTTAAGATGATTAGTTGTCTTTTTCAGTTTTTTGTGTATCACATAAAAATCTGAGCTTCATAGAATTCTTAAAAAGTAAATTTTCTATTAAAGTTTATAAATGGTTTAATTTAACAAAGTGTTGTGTAAAGAATTATCTTTTCGATTTAAGGACACAAAGCTCAGTTTATCCAAAATACTTCAGTAGACATAACTCTAGAGTTTTTCTTCTCCGTCTCTTCTCCCAGAGTTCTCAGAGTCTGTGGAATCGCCTCTCAGTGCTGCTAAACTTACTGCCTGATGGGAACAAGGTGCTCGAAGCAGGTCGGTGTTACACACTCCAGACTTAGTTTTACTTTAATTACCCTCAGTCGTCTCTCGACGTCTCGGTGGCGTACAGGGGCAGGTTCGGCACCTGAATTCGGTCATTGCTCCGTTTTAGATCTGGCTCTGAAGAAGGAGGTGAGGGATCTGCTCTCCGCTAGCGAGCAGCCGGACCTGGTGCAGACGGTGCTGCTGCCGGAGGACCAGGCGCTCCGCCACCTCCCCGCCCTCAACCTGGCGCACCGCCGCCTCGACTACACTCACCACAGAGCCAGCCTGAGCTCGCTGCAGGAGGTACGGCGTCTCGTACAGGGCGTGCCAAAGTCGCGGGTTTATAAATCACATTGTTATTATTATCAGTAGTTACTGAGCAATTACTCATTTACAAGTTTAAGAGTGCACTTCGCCACATTTCTTTTTTTCCCCTTATTCGTCTATAATAATAAGTATATTTATATAATTTTACATTAATATATTTTGTCAGTTGATATATTTGTAATTATTTATTCATGGAAAAGTAAAAAAATTTGTTTAGCCTGTATTTGTAAAATTTTTCAATTACATTTTTTTCATATTTATTTTTACATTTTTTATTTATAATACATAGTAAATTATTGACAATTATTAATTTTCTTAAGCAATTATATTTTTATGTATAATTATTTAATAATTTAATTATTTTTGTTAATTTAAAATTGGTTTTATAAAATCGTAAGGCATTTATTTTTATAGCTTTTTAAAAAATAAGTGTTTTTTTTTTTTTTTTTAAGCAATTTTTTTAAGGATTTGTTTGCACTGTTTAAAGTTCCTCTTTTTTTAAGCCCTTAAAGAAGGGAGCATTTTGAATTTAGACTGTTCTTTTTTTTTTTTCTTCAAAAAAAGATTTTTGGAAAAAATACGTAAACCGATGCTTTAACATTTAATAAAAAATAAAGAATGTCTGAATCGTTACGGACTTTTGTCACTGCTGTTATCAGGCACAGTTTTCAATCTTCCGAGTCTGAATCTTTCTGCTCTTCCGCCAGTGTGTGGTGCGCTTGTGCTGCATCCGCAGCTTCGGCCACTTCCTCACCGGTCTCCAAGGCAACGTGCTGCACTACAACCCGGAGGCGGGGATTTTCACCAGCATCAGCCAATCGGAGCAGGAGAACATGGTCCAGCAGGCGAAGGCGCAGTTCCGCATGGTGAGAGTCTGTAACACCGGGGGCTTCATGAGACTTAAGATCTGTATGCTGTATCTCATCAATTTATCAACCTGTTGATATGGACAAAGTATTGGCTCCCTTTTGCTTGATGGAACAGGGTGCTGTAAGCATCATTGTGGAAGATGATAAACCTCTGTGGGTTTGTGAAAGAGAATATTGTGGTTGTAATATTTAACTGTTTCTGTAGGAACGAAACTTTTAGATTTGTCTTAAAGGACGCTTTTATCTGACGTATTTAAAAGGAGTCTTCAGGTGACCGCGGTAGCGCTGTTAAAGTTGTTTACTGACATCTTCAGGACAGACGAGTTTTACACAATTAATACACTCTGAAAACCCTGCACTTTGTTGTTGTAGTTATATTTCTCTGATATAGTTATATTTCAAGTAATGTAGTAGTAATCTGGAATTATAATCTGTATACATTTATCTGTATCGTTTTTTGTTTGTTTGTTTGTTTGTTTTTTCCCATGGAGATGTAAGAAGTAGTTCTGAAAACCGAAAATGACGGCTTTTTGGTTTATTTACGTCGTCAGTTCCATAAGACACTTTAATTTGCGCCTCAACCTGCTCTCCAGATTGTACGAAACGCTTATATAAATGCAAAAAAAAAAAAAAAATGTTAAAGCCATAAAAAAAGAAAAAAAAAGCCCTCTTTGCGGTAGCAGTGCCACTCGCTTAAAGCAGGAATAAATAATAGGGTACGCAGGCCTGTGGAGAGCGGAGCACGTTCCTTTTCGCACCACCTTGTCATATTAGCGAGGTGTTCTCAAGAGTCTGATGTTGCTAAGCAACCACGCTGCCCTCACAGCGTAGAACAAACGCTGATTAAAGTGCCGCCGTGCTGTTCTGGAGCACCGTCAAGCTGACAAGGCTTTAGAAACCCGAGATGTGGCATTTTCTGAGAAATTGGGGAAGGGGGAGACTTTAGCAAAGTGCTGGGGAAAAAAAATACTGTAAATGTGAAGAAAGGAAAAAAAAAAGTAAAAAAAAAAAAAAAAAAGTACAACTTTGGCGATCGTGCCTGGTTCGGGCAAGTCCGTCGTCATTGCCACCGCCCCCTGCAGTGTTTGACGTACTGTGTTGTGTGTGTGCTTTTTATTTTTTATTTATTTATTTTTATCTTCTTGCAGGCTGAAGAGGAAGCGCGCAGGAACCGGCTCATGAGAGACATGGCGCAACTCCGGCTGCAGGTTTGAATCCAAACGTCCCTTAAACCAGAAAAGCCTGTCTGATATCTGGATTCTGATTGGTTGATTAGTTCTTTTAAATTCAATTCAATTTTATTTGTATAGCGCTTTTAGCAATTGTCATTGTCACTTTACACAATCAAAAGAATTATTAAAGTTTGTATGAAATGTGAATGTGTATGAATCAAAATGGTCAGTTTGTCCCTGGTGAGCAAGCCGAGCGCGACAGTG
>JAOVVA010000027.1:17523178-17541038 GCA_028565275.1 Leiocassis micropogon | reverse complement strand
TATATATATATATATATATATATATATATATATATATATATATATATATATCCTCCACTGTGTGTGTGTGTATATATATATATACTTATATATTATGTATAAGTGGGAAGATTTGCGTCAATTTTGTTTTGAAGGAGTCTCCAGCGTCAACAAGTTTTCTGACGATTTAGTTTGGAGGAGTTCATATTATTATTATTATTATTAGCAATTTCTCCATAAATCACAAAACCTTTTTTTATCATAGTATTTTGTTTTGTATAAATTTCACAACATTTTTTTTTTTTTAAATATAGGGGTGGTGGTCACATGACTTGGTTGTTGCGTTCATCAAATCTCACCCATTCCAGGGCGCTGTTTAAAACCCGCTGATAGAGAAACGTTCTGAATTGCGTTCAGAGGTCACCGGTGAAAAGATTACGGCACTCTGACTGATGTTTTTCACAGGGAAATAAGTTTACAGTAAAATACAGTAAAAGGTATTTCATACTTGAAAGTATTAAAAAATGTTTAATAGTATGCACGTAACGTGTCTGTTCTGTTCTTTTTAATGATTTCGGCTTCAGTGACAGCACTTTCCACTATTTTTGTAGAGTAGAATGGCCACAATGCACTTTTAAATCTCTGGTCCCCCAAAAAAACAAACAACAACAACAACAATAAGAAACCTTAACTGTACAAGAACAAGCTGTCCTGCCCCATAGTGAGATGTTTTTTATTCACCTCCATGTTGGTGTGTGCTTGGGTTTGGAGGCCTGGTGTTGCGTAGCCTGGTGTAACCCCAGTGTTTTTGTGCAGCTTTGTTCTCTCCACTGTCTCCTGATCGAGCAAAACAAAGCGTCTTTTCTGTGTGCTGTCCAATGAGTGCCCGGGTGCACAGACAGTAGGGACATGAGAGAGAGAGAGAGAGAGAGAGAGAGGAGGGACGAGAAAGAGGAGGGACATGAGGCGAGGTCTGCGCTCTCAGCTCTCAGCTCTCAAGGCTTTGCAGCGGAATGCAGGAGGAAGACGTGATCCTCCACTCCACCCTAGCTTTCTGCTTTTCCCCTAACGGGGCTTTAATCCCAGCAGGAGTGCACTTCCACTGAACATTTTATGTTTTATATTAAAAAAAAATACAAATAAAAAAACACCACCACCTCAGTCCTGGATGTCGGCTGCATCCCTCCTCTCCAACCGAGACGCGCTCATGATCTCAGACCAAATAAAGTGCAAAGGTTTGCGATCCGTTCATTCATTCATTTATTTCTCACATTTTATGTTGATTGAACTTGTTAGGCTCTAAAAAATAAAAAATATATATATATATGCATAACACATAGGGTGTCTTCCACACCCTTCTCGTTGTTGTTTTTGTTTCTTTGTTTTTACATCAAAGCACAAACATCGTTTTTACATTTTGTTACATTGTTACATTCTGTCTTTAGATCTCCTTAGGATCTTAAACTCTCACTTCCACCTCCCCTGTGATCAGCCCCTAAGCAAACTCGCTACACTGTAAAGAGGAACATAAAGTTCTTTTTTGGGAAGAGTTTTGGCCCTGCCCACTTTAGTGCCAGGGCCGCGTCCCAATCCGCCAAACTGTTCAGCTGTTCAGGCACGCAGCAGGACCTCACTGAGCAGGGTGTAGTGTGACACTGGGTAGGGGGCTAGTGCGGATTAGGACAGGGCAACCCCTTCCACCCCCTTCAACTTACTTACTGTTAGTGTGCAACAGTTTCACCAGCAGGGATGAAGAACGTTCCACAGCACTGTACGTACACCAGTTTTCATTTATTTATGTGTTTATTTATTGATTCATTGATTTCTTTATGAATTAGTTCATTTTAGTTTTGTGTTTGTGATGCCTTTGGGGAACTTCCCTGCAAGTCACTTTTTCATGGTGTATAAAGAAAGTTGCATGTGTGATCTTTTGAAATGTTTTGAGTATAATTTTTTTAAATTTTTTTTTTAAAATTATTTTCAGAACTTGATAAAGTGAAGTTTTGGAGAAATTTTTCCATGCATGTTCTGTAACTTTGTTGTTTGCATGCTGCAGGCAAATTTTTTTTATTATTTTTTTCATTTAATTAATTTGTTTATTTATTGCTCTCGAATTTGCCTGCAGCTCAAGTTCTCAGAACACTCAGCATGCATCGCATTCAGTTTATCATTAACACACTCTCAGATACAACTGTACTCGTCCTTGCCCTTTGTTTGTACAATGAATGGTACATGCTCTATATATTTACTCTTAATAATAATGATTATCACTCCTATAATTTTGGAGTGGAATAATTTTATCATCACTCCATTATTCATTAATAACCACTCAGACGTGCTCCTTAGATTGGAAGTCTGGTTATTTGTTTCACACATTTCACAGCTGTTTCTCGTCACATGCTTTACTGCCCATGTTGCTTCACTGGCGACAGTTTGGAAGTTTCCTAGGAACAGATTCACTTTGCGTTTCTGTTTAACTTGCCACTTCCTAAAATGAAAATTGAGCAAGCTGTGTGTGTGGTTTTTTTTTTTTTTTTTTTTTTTTAAATAGCTCAGACCTTTCTCAGTTAACATCTGGATTGAAGCTTAAAATGAAAAGTCTGGTTTGCAGGGGAAACAGTCTTGACATGCATCCGATTAAACCGTGGTGTGCAGAACCGGTTTGGGGTTGAATGATTAAACAGGTTTGTTTTAAGAGGTAGAGGTGGAGGACATGACATGAGAGTTTCTATGATACCTGATATGCTGCATGATGTATAGGATTGCTTATAAACCGCTGGTCAAACAATAGAACTAATACAAATGTGGTTAAAATGGGGCAAAAGGTGGGGCAAAATTCAGTTAATACAACTATTATTTAAAAAAAAAATACACTATAATATTATAAAAGATATACTAATAGCTGACAATACCTCATGGTTAGTAGAGCTGTGAATCATGGGTAGACTCTCGATTTGATTAGACTTTTTGCAGGTTTTAACTTATTAAAAATGACCAAGGTCTGTGTCTAATATGTATTGAAATGCTTTGTAGCTCGTGTTCTTGACTGTTTAAATGTCACGTCTCGTATGAAGCCATAATCTTATTTTTCCTGACGATCTTCAGCGCCACGCTCCACTCCAGTAGGTGGCATCGCACCAAACACATACAAACTCAAAACTGCAGAAAACATGGTATATTTTTAAGAAATTCAACAGTTTTTGAGAATTAAACATTTGAAAGTTTACCGAAATATTTCAATCTGAATTGAAACAATTAATAAAAGATAGATTAAATAGCACAGCTCTAATTGTGACACAATTGATGAGTAAATGGACATTATATCAGTGAATCCATCCATCTACTCTAGGAACCTCTGTAGTCCAACTAGGGACCATGGAGGCCAGTGGTGACCACAACCGTGGTTTGTACAACCGTGGTAGGACCTCCGGTCAACGATCGCATGCACATTCACACACTACAGGCAATTTGGGAAGTGTCTTTTTTATATATATATATTTACATTTTGTTACATTGTTACATTTTGTCTTTAGATCCACTTAGCATCTTAAACCCACCAGGGGGCCCGGCTGTTTAAAACACACTAACAAACGACATAAAGTGAAATGTAGGGGGAAAAAAACTGAACACACGCTTATTGAACATTTTTTTGCAAATTTGTCAGAGATAATTTATTTAAAAGAAAAGAAAATTATGCAGGAATCAAGAAAAAATCTGTTCATTTGGATGGTTCACGCGTTTTTCTTAACCAACAGTATGAACATGTTAATAATCGGTAATTGATTAATCAATAATAATAATTAATGACTAGTATAACAAAATACAAATAGTTTTTTTTATTTTTACATTTTACATTCTGTTTTATATATATTTTAATTTAAAAAGGTTTTAGTGACACAATCCCAACAAATTAGGTATATGAGTCAAATTAATGAAGCAAAAACTGTTTCAAATCAATACGTTTTTAAAAAGGCGATAAAAGAGAAAACCTTTTTCAGCCTGTCCTCCTTCAAAAACAAAGCCACTAAAAATAGAAATATAAAATACCTTGCGGACTGCATGTGCGCCCTCTTATGGTGTACAAGAATAATATGATGCAAAACAAACATTGTCAGGTAAAACAGTTTTATTTTTAATCAGTTAAATTATTATTGAAGGGCATCATCATTAACATATGATGTGGTATAACATGAGTTTGTTATTCTATGAATATTGTTTCTTTTTTTTTTTGCTTGTTGTGTGGCTGAAGATGTTTCTAAACTGATATGCTGATGATATGCTGATCATCATGCTGATGATATGCTAAGTTAATTTAAAAACGGTGTATAAAAGGTGATAACTTATAAAAGTGTGGATTTAGATTATTTTTTGAAAAATAATTGTGCTAGACTGGATGGAAAATTACACACACACACACACACACACACAAGCACAGACTCTGTATTGTGGCCATGAGAGCGATAAAGACGTCTATTGAGGATGGTCATGTGACCATGTCACGAGCCGATGGGAAAAATGTCAAAACACACACACACACACACACACACACACACACAGAGCAGGACTCGTTAAGAACGTCATACTGTTAGGAAATGGTGCAAATGCACAGCATGAATATTTATTTGATTTCGTGCAGTAGCGCAGAGTTACATTTTAGGATTAACGATAAGAGATCAGTAATCCATAAATCAGAAGACTAATAATAATAATAATAATAATATTTTAATAGCTTACAAAATTGCTGCACGTATTTGTGCAGCTTGAATGAAGCTTCGTTTCGTCTGAACACAGATATATTGCTAAATAAAATTACATTTGTACAATAATGTTTAACATAAACTACTTATTCTACAAAAGTTTTTATAAAATGTCTCATAAACTAATCTATTTTTATTAGCTATCAGTTCATGTAGCTAAAGCTAATAATAGATAACCTAGGTAATGGGAGATTCGCGGTTTGCCTAAGTGAGTTAGCGAGCTAATAATAGACAAATTATCTGGTACTTATTGTTAGTTAGATGGCTACCTTGGAAACATTAGATTTCAGCTAAAGTTCCTGTACTTAAGTAGATATTTTACATATCTGTACCTCACTTAAGTAGTTTTATTACAGGATATTTTTTTACTTTTACTCCAATTCAAAGTACAGCTAATACCTTTACTTTTACTTCACTCCATTTCTGCATGGTCTTGTGTTGCCTGACGATAGTGGTGTGTATAATTTGAAGCGGGAATCTCACCACCAGCCCATTATCATACATGACTTGCCTTTCCTACGCGACACGACTAATATTGTTACTGCAGAAGGTGTTTTAAGGTGGAGCTGTTAAAGCGGAGCTGGTCACAGACAGTAACTAAAACGGCGCGTTCACATTCGGAAAGCAAAGAGAGAGACGGAGAGAAAGAGAAAGGTTTTTTTTTTTTTTAACCATGAAAAAGGCAACTGTAAAATTTACTGTGTACATTTGAAAGTGGTCACTTGTGTACTTTCACTAAGGTACATACTGTATGC
This sequence comes from Leiocassis micropogon, assembly GCA_028565275.1. Lineage (NCBI taxonomy): Eukaryota > Metazoa > Chordata > Actinopteri > Siluriformes > Bagridae > Leiocassis > Leiocassis micropogon. The sequence continues at coordinate 17,535,547 of JAOVVA010000027.1, read as the reverse complement.
AAACGAAGTGCTTTTACTTGAGTAATACTTGCCCTGAGGAATCTCTACATTAACTCAAGTACAGGATTTGTGTACTTCGCCCACCTCATGTTCCTGGGTAATTAGAAACGCCATTCTTTTTTAGCTGTGTGTGTGTGTGTGTGTGTGCGCGCGCATGCTAATCTATTGTTTAAAATGCGGGTGAATGTTTAGAATGTGTTTATCGGTGGGTGAGTTGGAGGAAGTCTTGCTCACTGTCATGTTTAAATATTTTAACCTCGTGGTGATCACGCAGGGTCTCGACCTTCTGGTTCTAAAGTGTTGTGAAATAAGATGATGTGGTTGCAACCTGGGAAAGCAGAACGCTGCGAAAATAGTCACAGCTTACATCATAGCAGGGTTTTTCCGAAGATTTTCAAGTCACCAAGAAAACAAAAAAATAAATTAATACAAGATTTATAAATGAAGGATTAATGTAACACTTTAACATTTTATTTAAACATGTAACTGACAACAATACTAACCTTTTAAGGGCACATAAATATGTACCTGCAGATTTATTGTTTCATGCAATTAATCAATTAATTAGCAGAATCTCGCTCAAAAAAAGAAGCGGAAAAGACTAAATAATACTCCTTATGTACCTTAGGTAAGGTTTCAACCTATTAACAGGCAAGATCCTTAAATTCACAGCTAGAGCGATGATCGATAATCAATAAATATGTAACATATAATAATATTATATATCAATTAGTTGATAATTAACCAGTAATTATGTTAGTTAACCTAGCAGGTAATGTAGTGTTAGTTAACTAGCTAATGATGGATGAATATCTAGTAATTGGCTAACCTTCTTAATATCAGCTTAGCAGTTTATTCTCTAGTGTTTAATGATGTTTCGTAATTTTTTCAGCTTGCAAAATAAAGATTCAATCAGGACAGGAGATACTTTCACAACTTTTTTTTATTTTTTTCGCAAATCCGTCGCAGTAAATTATGACAAACTTAAAACCCACCTTCCTGTTGAAAGCTTACAACACTGCAGTATAAAATCCACAGTGTGGAGATCAAATGGACAGATATAAAGACTGCTGGGTGTCAGTTCAGCACTGGGGAATTTGCTGTGTGTGCACTGGGGATTTACATGTCGGGCAGACAAATGTGGTGAAGGTACTGAAAGCGAATGTGTATCTTTCACTTCCTACAGTTCTTTCCCCTTTTAGTGAATTGTTTTGATCACCGATCTCTTGGGGAAAAAAACGTTTATCTCTTTATACTATTACCAACAAGGGCAACTTGGTGGTGCTGTGGTTTGAACCTGGGACCTTTTGATCAGTAGTCGAGCACCTTACCCATTGTGCTACTCTATTTTCGTAATAGTCGGTCATCATTTTCTTGCTGTTTGTAAATCCAAATCAAAACCTGTCAGAGTAAAACATAGAGAAACCTAGTGTTGAGGTTCTGTGAGCAAAATGTCCATCTTTACAGATTTCTTAATACATTTAAACCAAACACACCGAACTATAATGTGAGAATTAGTATCTGGGTGACTGTGTGGAGTTAGCCAGTTAAAAGTCACTTTCTTATGTTTTTCAGAACTAAAACACAACTTCTGAGAAACAACTGGCTTCCAGATGTCACCTTAATGCTCTTTCATTTTCTCCGTAACTTTAGTAGTATTAAATTCCCACCTGTATCTCAGTTAGGGCTCTGTCCCATCAAGGAGACCGCTACCAACCATGGAGGTCAAAGACCTTGACGTGCTGTGCAATGTATGGAAGTGGCGTGACACACTCGAAGGAAAGCGCTATCCGGCCTTTAGACAGTGTGGGTATGATACCTCTTCCCCAAAGAGACTATGGGAATCTGCTCTCTCGACTCCTGGCTAACGATGGTATTAGTGAAACAACCCTTTTCACCTTTCTGAGGGGTAGAGAATGCTGGTCCAGTGAGGGCTGTGTACAAAACATCACTGTACCAGTTCAGAGACGCGTTACATTTCCATCTGCTTTGTTTGGTAACAGAGCTGGCGGACATCTTTATTTCCATACTTATCCGTCCGGTTTTTGTTTCAGCAGGGAACCTGGAAGAGCTGTTGTTTTTTTGTGCAAAAACCCACAGAGCTGTTTAATTCTGTATGCCGATTCCTGTGAGATTTCTTTAAGGAGATGTTTATTTAAGATTCATAGAGGGAGTCAACGAGATAGCAATGTCTTTTGAGGTTTTAGAAAGCAACAATTTTAACAATGCAAAATTGTATGTATTAAATTATGTATGTTAAATTCAGTTATGTAAATTCCATGAAAGAAATGGGAACCAATGGTTTACTGCAACAGGCGGCAAAGCGCCTAAAGATACAATTTCAAAATTCGTTGACAACCTCAGCAGCGACCTCATTTCCCCTCTTGTCTGTTCCAACCACTCAGCATTCAGCATCAGCAGTTACTAATCACCGGCCTGATCATCTGTCATCATCTCCACCTGTTTCTGACTGGTTCATGAATTACGTAGATGGTATAATATTCCTCTGAAACTGCTCAGGTATGGGGACTGGACTAAAAAACAAGAGGCAAAAACTTGCCAAAAAATGAGAGCCCAAAAATTTTTTTATCCTTTGGGAAGCCTGGAGAACTTTTCCTGAAGGTTAGATTAATGTGATGAGGGGGTAAATACTTTTTCCACAATACTATATTTTTGGGAATTGTCATGGGTGGGACTTTTTGTGTTATTATTTTTATGTTAATACATGGGGTTCTCCTTTAACACACAGTGTAAGTAGCGCTTTGAAGCGAGACCCTTTGAATCCTGTCCTGATGTTTATCTACAAGCAGGATATCTCGCTGTCGGAGCACCGGAGGAACCTGTTCTCCTAAAGGTTCTCCATGCTCATGCACTCTTTCACCTCTTCTTGAGCAGGGAGGGCTCTAACCAGAAAAACCACCCTGAGCCTCCCTGCTGAGTTCCCCGAGCTGTTTCCCCTCCCACATTTCCACTAAAGAGGTTTTTTTTTTTTCTTGGAATTTGAATTGTTCAGAAGACCAGAAGGACACACTCCGGTGTAGGATGGTGCAGGAGGGTGTAGCGTGTGTCCTTTAGGAGATGAAATCTTTCTCCTGACCTGCTTTTGCTTTTGCGTGCCTCTGCTTGTTTCTCTGACACACATATGGTGTTAGGCTCATGTTTTTTGTAGTTTTTTTTTTTTTCTTTTCCCAGATGCTTCACTGTTCCTACAGATTAATGTACGGTTCCTGTCCTGAAATAGTTAAAGAAACGTTATTGGACGTGCATGTTTTTAATCACGGATCGACCTCCGTGCCCGCTTAGCGCCTAAATTACGACGGAGTGTAAAAATGTGTCGGGAATTTCGAGTGAGTTGCCAGAAAAACAAATAAATAACATAACCAGCCATGTGTGTGAAATGACACGGTGGGCACGGAATGGTGTGCTGGCACGCTAGCGTTGTTTCAGGCCTCACAACAACAATGACCTCTGTGCGTGTTTGTGTGTGTTTGTGTGTGTGTGTGTGGGTGTGTTTGGACACATCACACTGCTGTGTTGTATAAATGTGACCAGAAACATGATTGCACATAATACACTGCTAAAATAAATGATTACGCAATAAGAAGCTGCTGGAATGACAGTCAGTGAGTCTCAGGAACGCCGCAGAAACAAACAAGAGTGTTAGCTGTGCATGGCCTCTGTTTACAATATCAGGCTAGCTAGCGATTGTTAGTATGCTATCCAGGTTAACGTCACATAGCGCTACCTGGCTTTTCCTCAGGGTTAAACTTAAAACAAACAAAAAAAAACTTTAAAATGAAACCTTCATAAGACGAACTAATGAAAATGAAGGTAAAGTTAGTCAGACGAGGTTTGTTTGCTCTTTCAGGGAAAAGCCTTTAGCGGCTAGCTTTACGCTAACTAAAGCAGGAGCGACGGCGGGAACACGAACAGAATCTATTGTTTATTTAGTAACTGTATACAGACCATCTCTCTCTCTCTCTCTCTCTCTGTCTGATTCTCTCTTTCATTCTCTCTCAATTTATCCCTGTCATTCATTATCTCTCTCTCTTTCTCATTCTCTTTATCTCTCTCTGTGTGTCTCTCTTTCTTTCTCTCTTGTATCTGTTTTTCCCTCTCTCGTTCATTCTGTCTCAATCTGTCTTTGATTTTCTTTTTCGCTTTCTCTTGTTCTTTGCTTGATCTTATTCTGTCTCTCTCTCTTCCTTTTATTCTGTCACTACCTCTCTCTCTGTTTCTCTCTCATTCTCTCTCTCTCTCTCTTTCATTCTCTGTCTCAATTTAGCCCTGTCTTTTATTACTTCCTATTCTCTATCAGTCCATCTCCCAATTTCTCTCTCTCTCATATTCTCTATCTCTCTCTTCGTGTCTCTTTCTTTGTTTATCTCTTGCTTCTCTGTCTCTCTTCCTCTTTAATTCTCTGCTTCTCTCATACACCACCTGTCTTTCCCTCTCTCTTTCATTTTCTCTCAGTTCCCTGTTCTCTAACTCTCTCTCTCTCTCTCTCTCTCTCTCTCTCTCTCTCTCTCTCTATACATAAAATCTCTTTTTCATTCATTACCTCTCATTCTCCATCACTCTCCTCTCTCTCTCTCTCTCTCTCTCTTTTGGTATCCCTCTTTGTTTTTTTTCTTTCTTGCTGTCTTTCTCTTTTATCCTGTATTCTCTCTCTCTCTCTATTGTTCCCTCTCTTTTTCAGTTTTTCTCTCAATGTGTTTTTGATTAAGATTTTCTTCTCCCTCACTCTCTCTCTCTCTCTCTCTCTCTGCCTCTTATTCTCTCTCTCTTTATTACTACATGTCTCTCTGTTTCTCTCACACTCTCTCTCATTCACACAAGATTGAAGATTCTAAGGGTGCTTTATTGGCATGACAAATATTGACATTTACTGTTTCTATAAAGCTCTGTTACAGACAGGTCACGAAATAACTATAAAATAAACAGATAAACATGCATTTAACTGTACAGTCTAATCTCTCTCTCTCTCTCTCTCAACCCTGCAGTGTTTCCTGCGTGGGCGGGGCCTGGTGGGGAACGAGGCTGGTCCTGGCCTCTCTGTATAAAATGGGAGGCCGGTGAAGGGCTCCAGTCGTGGGGTCTGGACTGTCCGGTCTGGTGCATGCTGTGCCGCGGAGGCCGAGAGAAGTTCGAGCAGGCCTGTGAGAGGGGCAGGGGGGTTCTGCAGCTGCCGAAAGCCATGCTCCAACTCCAGCTCCCCCGCCTCTTCAACATCCACCAAGTCCCAAAGGTGGGCTCCAGTCCAAGTGCCCTAGATGTGGTCTACACTTTATTTATACCATTTTAGGGGGAAAAAATGGCATGAGACAGAAGGGCATAAGTTTCACAACAGACGTCCCACTGGCCCAGACGCTCCTGTGAATCGTGGTCCTGTTATTCTAAGATCTAATCTCCGTGAACATAATCTGCACTCTCTCTAAAAAGTCCTAGCTTTCAAAACAGGTCTAGCTTTCATAGATTCGTCCAGAGAGACAGATCAGAAGAACTCTTGCTCATTAGCATGCATTAAAAGTTTCGTGAAGAAAATGTAAGGCCATTTTAACTGCCAGACGCTGACAAAGCTGAAGTTTCACAGTGTGTTCCTCTGCATGGTCGTTCCCAGGTGTTTTGGGAGGACAGTATCATATCCGGTTACCGTCATCCTCAAAGCTCCGCCCTGGACTGCATCCTCAGCAGCTTTCAGATGACCAATGAGACGGTGAATATCTGGACCCACTTCCTGCCAACATGGTGAGAGACGCGGAGCGGCACGTGATGTTCGCACGATGCCAAGTACTTTCTGTCGGCTTTCTGGGGAAAAAAAGATTAGGGGAGTTTCACATTTGTATAATTAGTCTCTCACTTACAGCTCTGTCTAGTAATGATAAATACTGTATTTTTTTAAGTGAATCAAATGATTTGACTAAGTAAGAGTCATCTCCCAAATGACTCATTGGCACTTGAGAAGTTGCAATTCAGGGTGACAAATTAATAAAAAAAATGTAAAAATGATTCAGATGTTGGAACGAAATTTCTATGAAAGTCTTTTAGGTAAATGCATTGTCTAAATAAAGAAATATTAATACATGTATGAGTTATCATACCAAACAGTATCGATGTTTTATGTGTCGACTCTCATCGTCCACCTAAACTAACACATTCACAGAGTCGTCTCATTTGTGAACGACACATCTGTAGTATTTGGATGAACGAATATCTCAATAATTCAGTCATAGTCTTTGATTTGAGAATGAGTTTAGTCTCATTGTTCACTTAAAAGAGCTGATTCAAATAGTACTCGTTTGCAAATGAAACAATTCTATTATTTGGATGATATTATTTTCCTTTGTTGGTCAAACAGTAGCAATGTGACAACAAATCAAATCTCTTGTTACTTCAAAGGACGGATTCAAAGAGTCAACTCATGAATCTTTAGAATGACAATTCAATACTATTTGAATCAATGTGTATCCCAACTGTCCAAATATTAGCAGAGTGTCAATGATTTGACAACGAATCCGCTCCAATGTTTCACCTAAAAAGAGAGTCTAAAAGAACAGATTGTCTCTTAAAGGTTGCCACCTATTTAGATTTATGAGATGTGCCTTTAAAAAGGATTCAAAGAGTCGACTCATTTCTGAACAATGCGTCATTACGAGTTGTATGATTGGTTATCCCAGTAGTCCAAACAAACAGTAGTAATGTCTCATTTGAAAGTGAATTAGCTTGCATCATTCACGAAAAAGAGCTCAGTCAAGGAGTCAACTCATGTGCAAATAAAATAACGCTATTATTTGGATGGTTGCTTATTCCTGCAGTTCAAGCGGTCGTAATTTATGATTTGACAACCAATTCATTTTCATTGTTTCCAGACGCAAAGAGTCGACTCGGTTGTGAAAAATAATTCACTACTATTTTAATAATTGCTTCATAATAGTCATAAATCATATGTAATAATAATCCAGATATTAGTAGAGTGTTGTTTGACAACGAATCCACTCTCGTGTACCACCTTAAAGAGCTGATTTAAAGCGTCGACTCATCCGTCAACAGCACACCAGTACTATTTGGACTTATATAATAGTGATATGTCGTTTAAAAGGATTAAAGGAGTTGACTCATTTCTGAACGACACATCATTACTATTTAAATGATTGCTTATTCCAGTAGTCCAAGTAGTAATAGTGTTTCATTTGAGAACTAGTCTACTCTCATAATTCATCTAAACTCCAATTTGCAAACGTAACATCATTCCTATTTAGACTGTCACTTATCCTGTTTTATGTTAATTAAAATGATAAATACAATAGAGCCGGTAGTGAGAGAATGCCTCTGCTTTGTTCCCACTCTCGCTCGACTGTTCAGGTACTTCCTGTGGCGCTTCTGTGTGCTCTGTACCACGGTGGACTTCCTGTCTGAGAGCTACACGTGGCCGCTGCTGGTGTACATGCTGCTGATCTGCCTGTACCCGTTCACATCCAGCTGTGCTCACACCTTCAGCTCGATGTCACCCGAAGCCCGACACATCTGCTACTTCTTTGACTATGGAGCGCTGAGCCTTTACAGCCTGGGTAGACATACATATACACACACACACACACACACACACACACGCACACGCACACGCACACACACACACATGCAGGCCATTGAAACACTCTGGCCGCTACTGTTCCATTAACTCCCACTGTTTTTTTTTGGACTCGTGCATGGTTATTATATCATGTTCAAAAGCGACACTTCAAAAGCTCTCAGCTTACTAGGGGTGATACGTGCAGATAAAATGAGGCTGAGTCTCCTGCTTTCCCAGCTCTAATAAAGAATCTAAAAGCTACTGGACAAGGCTAAAACCTCTTGATCCGTTCAAATAGAACTCGTAAGATGATGATGACAAAATAATTTAAATTTAAATTTGTGGCGTTTGGCCGATGCCCTCATCCCAAGCAAATCACAGACGTGCTTTGAAGTCTCTATCAATAAATACATCCTGATACTGGTTCACTAGGTCACTGATTAAGCATAGCATCAGTTTAAAACACTGTTCGAGAGGGGTTTTGGGGGGGTTTGTTTTGTTTTTCAGTTTGTTAACTCAAGTGCTTAAGGTATAGGGAGGTCTTTAGACGTCATTTGAAGACTGCCAGGGACTCGCCTGTTCGGACATCTAGAGGAAGTTCGTTCCACCACTGCTGAAGAGAGAAAATACTTGATGCGTGGCTTCCTTGTAACCTGAGAGATGGTGGGATCAGTCGACCGGAGGGAGCGTGGTGAAGTGTGGGGTATGATAAGCGCTTTGAGGTAAGTGGGAACTGGTCCGAGTTTGGCTTTGTAGGCAAGCATGCGTGTTTTATATCGGATGGGGTGGTAAATTTAGGAATATTGAAAACAAGCCATTCTGCTGTATTCTGAATCAACTGCAGAGTGAAAAAGGCAGACTTGCTAGATACAAGGTGCAGTAGTAAGGTCACGAGAACAAGCAACTGAATGGCCTGTCTGGATACAAAAGGTCAAATCTTTCTCATATCATAAAAGAATAATTTGGCCTGATCTTTTTAGGTTAGAACTGTGAGAAGAGATTGTCCATGGTTACAACAAGGTTGCAATCATAGTCTTGTCCAGGGAGATCATAAGATCCCGAATCACCTGAGATAAACAGCTGATCACTTTTGTTGAGATTAGGTCATGATGAAACAGTGTCTGAGGGATGGAAAGGGAGGATGAGTTGAGTGTCAGTGGGATGGGACTGACCCCTACCAACAGATCAACTATAGAGGGGGCATGAAAGAGGACCAAATACTGAGCCTTGTGGGACACCAGTGAAGAGTCTGCGTAAAGCAGGTTTGGATCCCCTCCATGTCACCTCATATATTCGACCTTCCAGGTAGGAAGCAAACAGATTCTTAGACTCATGACGATAGACAAGAGAGTCCTGTGGTTGGCTGTGTGAAACTCTGCTGTAAGGTTGAGGACGATGAGGAATGATGATAGTTTGGGTGCTTTAGCAGCATTTAGCTTCTTAGTGACCAGACTTCAGAGTTGTAAGAACAGCAAGATCAAGAAACATATCAAGAAAAAGATCGCCAACATAACATTCTTCATAACTGAAACTAATGATTTAGACATGGTGAAAAATGTAACATTAATCTCAGACGAATTGGAAAATTAAAAGATCAAACACTAAACTAAAAGATCTCATGATTACAAATACATTAATAATTTACATTATTAATTTCACTTACAGCAATGATAGAAAACCAAACACTATATGTATGTGGTTTGTTTCTATTTATTCAGAATTTGAATAAAATTCTAGTAGTTAAACATGAAAAGAAAGGACATCTTACCACTATCTTGAATCTAGGCAAATGTATCTAATGTTTCTTATTATAGGAAATGCTAAATAAGCAATAATCAAAATATAAGATTTATAAGTGTATTTCTAAAAATTTTCTACTTATTTTTAAGCAAAAATTTCTTTTTCATTGGCAAATTCATTGTTTGCTTGTTTCTAGGAATAAATGCTTAAAAGTAGCAAAATTGTGTGGCAATAGAATAAGAAATTTATGCTTAAAATTTCGTAATATGTGTCTAGAAATGGACGAAATTTTTTACATTTGATTTGCTATAATCTGGAAATAAAATTTTCTGGCTTTAAGAAATTTTCACTTCTTGTTGTTTTTGCAGTGTATAATCTTTTTTTTAGTGTGTAAAAAAAAATCTAAATCTGCCAGGGTCGGGGAGTAAAAAAAATTTATACTGAATTATTTTTTTGGTAATTCAGTGCAAAAAACATTGAAGGAAAAATGTAAAAAAAAACAAACAACCAAAAACATGGTAATAAACAAGAAAAAAATCTTCTGACTAAATTAGCAAACTGTTTGTGTGTTTACGTGAGCCTGAAGAAAAAACAGAAAAAAAAGAAATTGGTCAATTTAGGAAAATTGATGGTGCAAAGCCCAAACTTATCTTCATTGTACTCTTTAATCTGTCACGGAGAACACATGCCATCTTATAGAATCTGTTCTGGAATTCAGTACAGATGTTATTGGCATCTTGGGTGGTTTCTCAACCAACTCTGAAGCATTATTTATTTTCCAAAATAAATTGTATTTATTATTATTATTATTATTATTATTATTATTATTATTGTTATAATTATTGATGAAATCTTTTCATCACGCAGGTTGTGCGATCGCATACAGTTCCTACGTGATGCCTGAATGCTGGGTGAACAGTCGGCTCCATCACCACTTCATACCCATCGCCATCGCTAACACCCTCTTCTGCACCGGCACGTCCTGCTACTCCAGGTACAGAGCAGGAAGCCAGTTATCGTTTCTATAGAAACAGTGGATTTCATAACAAGTATGATTCTTCAATACATTACAAATTCTAACATACTGTACTTGCTATAAAAGGAATAAAACACATTGAGCGTGTGCTGTATTAAGGAACATAAACAACTCCATAAACAAATCCAAGAGTTATTTTTTATATATAAAGACATTTCTATTTTATTTGATCGTTTTCTTTTCTTCAGGTTTTTAGAACTGCAGTTCCCACACAGGAGTAAAGTCTTACGGACCGGAGCGTTCGTTGTTCCCTTCCTCTTCGATAACATCCCGCTTTTCTACAGAGTGAGTGATTTCCTAATCATCGTGAACGCGCTTGCTAAGAAACTGTGTTTATGTGTTTAAGTAAAGTAAATAATGATGTCATGCTGTGATGTGATGTGTTGTGTTGTAGCTCTTGTTGTATTTTGGCGGAAACAGCACTCACACGGACGCTCTTTCCAATCACGGCTATCACCTGCTCTTCGCGTTCCTCACCTGCTTCCTGTTTGCTTCTCACCTGCCCGAGCGACTCGCACCGGGACGCTTTGACTACATCGGTACGGATTAGCGAGAGATTTAACATCTAATGACACTGGTGATGTCGACTAAGCATTTCCTTTCTGAGCAGTCCTAAAACAAAAATACGATGGGGCTGTTGAATTCTGGATTGTGATTGGTCAGAAGGTGTTGATGCTCTGACACGGTAAAGTAGTGAGAAAATCATCTGGGCTTCTTTTTTTCTCTCCCAGGTCACAGTCACCAGTTGTTCCACGTCTGCGCGGTGGTCGGCACACATTTCCAGATGGAGGCCGTTCTGACTGATATGACGTCACGGCAGGGCTGGCTCACTGCTCACTCGGCCGCTCCGTCCTTCGTGGGAACGCTGGGAGCGCTGGCACTCAGTATCATTCTCAACCTGGGCATCATCTTCCTGTTCAGCTCCAGTCTGCTGCGCACTCCAAACCTCAGCTCAGACAAAGCAGTCGCTCCACAGCCGAGCACTGTCGCGAAAGACGATTAAAACTCTCAAGCGCTTCTAATGAAATAACTCTAAACGTGGCCCAGGGACTTTTTTGTTGTTTTTTTTTTCATAAAAAGGAGATGCACCAAAAATTCATTTCTGCCATCTTTCATAAAAATGTAACCAAAAAAAAAAAAACCACAACAACCCACAGAAATTTTAATTTTAATTAGTTAAGATTCATTTCAATCCCATTTTAAAATAATCCAATATATACAGTATAATAACTCAACCTGAAAAATAACGTTTTGTTTTTTTAAAACAAATGAGATGAACCTATTTAAGATTAGGTTCAGTTATTAAAAAATATTTATCATGATCAGATTCTAAATAAACAAACTGCTTTGTTGTCGGGGAAAAAAAGACACAAAAAAAACTAAACATGGGAGGAGGGAAAGGGGGGTTCTCCCAAAAATATTCCCTGAAAAGAATTGCACTAAATTAAATGCAAAAAAGGTTAGTGACTTAAAATTTGCTTAAAAAAAGAAATAAAAAAAATCTAAACTATTATTTAAAGCAGATTTTAAAATATTTGCTCTATTCTCCCACTCAAATCTATTTTTATTAGTAAAGCACATTTAACAGAGCAGCTTTACAGGAATTAACATTCGGGATTTAACTTCAAAATGTTTGTTCCTGATGATGAAGCCGGCGGTGACAGTGGTGAGGGAGATTCGCCCTGAGAAACCTTTAGAGGAAGCAGACTATAAAGGGAACTCATCCTCATTCGTCAATAGCAGACAGCGTAAGATCGAGTCCCTTCCATTTTTGCACTAGGAAGTTGTTTAGTGTTGTGAGATAAAGAGGAATCAGCCATGATTGGTTTGTTTTTTTCTCTCCGAGAGTAAAAAAGAAAGAAGAAAAAAAAAAACTTGGCGTCTTATGGTAATTAGAGAATCCATGGACAGTACCAGTCAAAAGTGTGGACACACCTTCTAATTCAATGGTTTTCATTTAGTGATTTATTTTCTACTTTCTAAAACTGAAGATTTCAAAACTATAAAACAACAAATATAACAT
>JAOVVA010000027.1:17492623-17514434 GCA_028565275.1 Leiocassis micropogon | reverse complement strand
ATTCTACCATCATCACTCAGCGAAGTTTAGCCCATAATCTGTTAACTACTAATACCCCTATCTCACCTACGCGGTTTTGCGCGGCGGCCGTAAGTACGGTTCATCATGATTCACCGCGAGTTTTGGCGCTGTGATTAGGTTTCCATCTTTCCGCGCGACGGTCCTCACGTTGTCAAACCGCACAGGTGACATAGGGGTATAACAGCAGGAACAACAGAGGGGGGCGGGTTATCAGGGGCGGGGCTTGTAGGACGTTCTTTCACACACACACACACACTAATGGATTGGGAATGACTGCTGTCTGGCTCACGGTTTACATAAATTGTCTGAATAACGGATTACATTTTTGAAAAAGTAACTAAATAACTAAGTACTTAAATGGCGGACCTGACGCGCTAGACTACTCGTTACATCAAAAAAGTAATCCAAGTACCCTAACGCGTTACTTTGTAACGATACTTTGTAACGCGTTACACCCAACACTGGTCGTGAGACAGTTAGCATTGTGAGATTCTTATTGTCGTGAGACACTTAGCATTGTCAGACAGTTAGCGTCGGGATACACTTACTGTAGCATCGCAAGACATTTAGCATCGTGATACACTTTGCATCATAAGACACTTGGTGTCATGAGACACTTAGCATTGTTAGACAATTAGCATTGTGAGACAGTTAGCATTGTATATACAGAATGTTTTAATGCAGCTGATTAACTGCTAAAAAAGATTAAAATAAATGAAGAGAAAAATGAAGATACAAACCTGTAGCACAGACATTACAACTTTTTACACCATTGACACAGCTACTGTACCTGTGTGTGTATCTGTGTTTGTATCTGTGTGAAGCTGTGTGTGTATCACTGTGTATTAGTCAGTGTGAATCAGTCAGTGTGTAGCCGCAGTCCAAGAGCCTGTGGTGAGAAGCGCGTCTCAGTGTGTGTACCAGTGTGTGTACCAGTGTGTGTACCAGTGTGTGTATCAGTGCGTGTACCAGTGTGTGTATCAGTGTGTGTATCAGTGTGTAGCCGCAGTCCCGGGGCCTGTGGTGAGCAGTGCATACAGGGGATTTGGTATAAAGGTGCTGTTTAAGAATAAGGAAAGTCAGTTTCATGCGATTGTAGTGCACTCATAACATGTTTCTCTATAATACAATGATTATTCACAACTGCGAGACGAGGCGGGAGTCGACTTTCTGACGCAGACGACTCTGCACCACACTGTGTACTTATAGGAGAAGAAAAGACACAAAGGTTACATAAAGGGGTGATTATGTTCCTGCCCTCAACTTTAAAAACAAATTTGAACATTCTCGCGCTAGCTTAAACAAAAGGCTTCATTTCCTGATTTTTGAGGATGCGAAGGAGTTACTGTGGAGTTAGGAAATGTTCTGGTCCTTCCCAGAAGTCCTAATGGACACTCAGTTTGACCGAACACAGAATCTCGGATCTTCCTCTCTCTCTTTCTCCGCAATTTTGTCTCTTTGACCCGAACATCCAGCCGTCCCGTCTCAGGTCTCCTTTACTCCAGGATGTCCAGGTAGACCGGAGGGTTCTTGACCAGGGCCACGAGCCGGTTGTAGACTTCTTTGATGACGAGACGTTGTTGTGGTTCTCTCTGCCAGCAACCCTGCATGAGTTGGTGGACCTCTTTAGGACACGTCCGCGGCCGCTCCAGCTCCCGGCCTTGCGTGATGCACTCGATTGCCTGCACACGAGTCAAATCAAGTGTTCAGGGTTTCAGCAAAAATGACTAATACACAAATTATATATGAAATATTGGCGTATATTATGTATTAGCAATGTCCTGATTACCATCTCTGGCTGGAGTTGTTTTTCTACAAGCTTTGTTCAAATCAAACCTGGACTTTGATGCAGAATAATAGAGAATAAAAACCCCCTTTATTACTTTATATAATCCCCTGCTACACTAATGTACCTATCCCAAGGTTTCACTAGTGCTTGGACACCATCATGGTAGAAAGTTTTCTCAATACACCAGAACCAAGAGCGGACTGTCTGTCTGATTCACGTCTGAAATGCTGGCCTCCCAGTGTTTCACTTAAAACGTTTGCACGTTTTAAAGAAAGACGGAAAGACGGAGGAAAAAACACCATAATTGCAGCCTGCGCATATGCTTCATTCACCAAATGCTTATTTCTTAACGTTATTTAGCCTAAATAAGCATCAACGCAAGGCGGGGGCCTTTTCCTTTTCTATGTCACCTGCGATCACCAGGATGATGGCCATCATTTTTTTTTCTTACTGTCATATAGAGCCAATTAACATTGTTCCTATCAAAACTGTTTCAAGAAGTATTTGATTACTTTATAAACTTTAGAGTAACTCCTTCTACTTTTGGGACAGGATTACAGATTATGTTGTTAATTTCGTATCTTTAAGAATAAAAACTCTTAAAAGTGCCAAGATTCTAATGTTCTCACAGGTGGTTCGAGGTAAAAATGTTTTCTAAAGTTTCCACAGAGCAGACTCTGTACACTCAAATGAAAGCAGTAATAAAATGTTCTGCTCCAAAATTAATGTGAAAATAAAATGATTCTGAATGGAATAAGATTACAACAAGCAAATATAAGATTTTTAAACATATTTCAATACATTCTCCATTTTTACGCTTGAAATAGTTTTAATATAAAGTATTGGACAATTCTACACATTTATTTCTACAATATTATCAAGTGATATATTCTTGAATCTAGCCAAACCTATTTATAGTTTCTTAAAATAAGTTTAGAACAAACCAAATATAAGATTATGACGTTTATTTCTAGGCAAATGTTACTAAAATTACAAGTGAAAAAAAAAGTCTTGTTCTATTAGTAGATCATTTTGCTCCTTTTAAATAAAAAAAAAAATCCTAATACTAGCAAATTCAGCTGCCAGTAAAACTTGACATTTTAGTAACATTTGAATAGAAATAAGCTTAATAATCTTATATTTGTTTTGTTGTAATCTTACGATATTATAGATAGGCTCAAGATTGAAGAATAAATTGGTAAGATACTAAGATTCTAATACTTTTTGCGCAGTGTAGAAATAAAAGTGTGTTTTAAAAGTTAAAAAGTAAGTTTAAAGTTTGTTAAAATTTTTAACTATTTTTAATACATTAGTTTGAATAGTGACATTTTTGGTTAACCTTTTAATATAAAATTCTACAAAATGCAGACTATATTTAAGATATTTTTATTTGCTACGATGTATTTTTTTGTAGTTTATACATAAAAAGAATTATATAAGTACACTGGTAAAAAATGTGAGCTTAGCAAGTATAAATGTTTCAAACATTTATAAAGTATTTCCTATTCAAAGATTACACTTAAACAAATATTAGATTGTTAATTCTATATATTTTTTTTACTAATTTGAATTTCTGTTTCACTGCAAAAAAGTGAGATCTTCGTGAAAGTATCATAAATCATAGTCAAAACTGTCTGGAATTTTATACAATAACATTACAACAAAACAACATAAATTATTAAGCCTATTTCTAGACCTGTCTGCTTGTTTTAAGCATTTGTTTCTTGAAAGAAGCAATATATATAAGAAATATATTTATACTTGTTTAGGTATTTCGCTTTTTGCAGCATTTTCATTTTATTAGGTGAAAATTTAGATTCTTTCTGAAAAACACAGTAAACACTTCAAGTTAGTATATAAAATATATCTGGCAACCTGACTAGACAATTTCAAGCTTAAAATCTTATATTTGACTTATTGTAACTGAATAACAGGAACAATTAGATACTTTTTCACAATGTCATTTGTAAAAAAATAAATAAATAAAAAAATAATAATAATAATATCTGCAACTAAGGTTTCAGCTTTAACTTCGAGTTGAGACAAGCACAGGTCTGTGTGTCACTTCAGTTAAGCGAGAGTTCCTCAGGCATCTTTCCTGCATCGATCACTGTCATGGTGCGTGAGAATAAGCTTTGTCACAGGTTAACCCTTCCCGAGCTGGTGACTTCAGAGCGAGCGTCCGTCCCCACCCACCCTGTAGGCCATCTCTCGGACTAATTGAATGGTATGATAGTCCTGCATCAGCAGTCCACTATATCAAGCCGAAATGGCCTATCAATCACTCGGATGAATAAACAAAGATTCGCATTGACCCTTCTGAAATTCTCGAGCGGAAAGTCACGGGCATTCCATCCACGACACTTCCAATTACAATCCCTATAATTATCCCTGTCCATTATGAGTCGGCGAGGATTAGGTTAACGAGGTTAGACGACGTCGGCGCAGGGTGAAGATCGGACCTAATCGGATAAAAATTGAGCAAACTGGAAAAGCGATCTACCCTGAGCCTGAAAGAAGAGAGGCTTCTCTCCCGTAATGGCGCAGTCGTGGTCACACGTATAGAGTCCACTTCTCAGTCTTTCATCTGAGAGGTCTGGACTGGTCATGATACCGATAAATCCTGTTAGGGGCGCTTAGGAGGACGCAGACTGACCACGTCCAAGAGGCTTGTGTTTGTACCTGACACAGTCCTGTGCAAAAGCATTGCAGACTAATACGCATCATTTCCTCCAGCACAAGTGTGCGGAAACATCTCTCAATTCTCTCAAGCGCAGTGTGTTTACACACCTGTACATTCCCATCATAGAAATCTTGCTTAGTAATAGACCTAGTGTGTGTTATTTAACTGTTATTTTCATGGCTATGTTTTATTTTCGTTTATTTTTTTCCTCTACCTGCCGGTTACGGGGCAAGGAAAGCTAACGAGGTGCGATAACAATCACATTTTGGATCCATTTGACAAGAATTCAAGCTGTTTTTGTTCAAACAGCTGGTGATTAGTGTTAAAGACTGTAATGATGCACAGATAAAATATTGGCACCTTTCATAAAAATATATAAGTTTATAACAGTTTATAAGGCATTTTTTTATTGTCTGGGGAAAACATATTGGCACTATGCAGTAGAGATGGGGGAAATCATTTCAGTTATGAGTTTGTGATTCTTTTGCGTTCTGATTCACGTATCTCCACACTGAGTCCAAAATTGATTTTTTTTAAAGACTATTTTTATGTTTATAATAGAGATGAACCGGTCAATCGGCAAGTGACCAGAATCATCTGGTTTTCAGTTTAATTGGGCGAGACCGGTGATCAGCTGATCAGCTTCAGATTTAAATGAGTCTTTACCGAGAGTAGAAACTTCCAAGTGGCGCAACAGAAACACATTTTTATGGTGTTACATTTTCAAAAATTGCATCCACAGATTTTTCCAACCTCAAGCGAATTAGTCATAAATCCACCTATTACACACCAGTCTCAAAAATCACCTGCACAAATAAGTCTAAAAATGGCATTAGAAGACCTTCGTCCCTGCATTACAAGCTGCATGCGCCCACATGCTCACAGGCAATCAACCCGTGCACTTACTGTCTAGTTGGGATTTAAGACTTTGTTGGTATTTTAGGGGTAAAACGTCCCGGGAAAATATCAAATCGATATATTTATAAAATTACAGTACTTATAGAACCACCAATTTTAATTGAATCAGCACCTAGATATCATGATAATATCGTATCAGGAGATGACTGGTGATTCCTGTCTCCGCTATACAGGTCATTTTAAGTGACATCGCCAATCAAATTGATTGAATAGATTACAATAAATCAATAAAAAAATATAATGAGAAAAATGTCAACTGTAACTGCACTAACGAAGCTGTATCGCACCAATTTGAAATTTCTCAAATACTTTATGTTATACTGTTACAAATCCTAAAGTTGTTTGAAACATACTTATACTCTAAAACTGAAAATATTGCAAAACCGTTTTCTTTTACCATTTTCTGTTTCTGTTTTTTTTTTCTGAAAGGATAAAATGCTTCGTACAGGAAATTACAAAGAAACCTGATCTTTAAAATTATAACATAACAAAACCGTATTCATGAAATGAAAACAGTAGCAGATAGTAGACCCAGATTTTTACACCCTTCTAAACGTGTGCAGTACCTCGCTGTTGGACAGCTGATACCATGGTTGTTTTCCGTAGGTGAAGATCTCCCACAGCACCACCCCAAAACTCCAGATGTCACTCTCTGTGGTGAACTTTCTGTACATGATGCTTTCAGGAGGCATCCAACGAATAGGCAGCATGGTTCTTCCACCAACCTGAGAAAAAAAATCACGGATAACATATAAACACCACATGTGAGGAACCTTTAAGGAACTCTAAAGTAGGGACTTACATTCAGTCAACAAACAGGAGAGATAAATGAGAACTTGAAATCAAACCAACCCTGTAGTAATCAGTGCTGTAGATGTCTCTGGACATGCCAAAGTCACCAATCTTCACCACGAGACCTTCACCAACCAGGCAGTTTCTGGTCGCCAGGTCTCTGTGCACAAAGTGGAGTGAGGCCAGGTACACCATGCCAGAAGCGATCTGGGCTGCTATCTGGAGCATCTGCAGCAGGGTCAGCTGACCCATCGGGGGCATCTTTACCTCGTCCAGGATCCGAGCATCCGGACCATGAGCCCTGCGTGAAGAAGATGAAGATCAGCGAGTCAAGAAAAGTGCAGATTAGATGCATTGGAGGTTGTTAAGGATAAATTTATGATATCTAATGTTCATAACTCCAAAGGTTGCACTTGATGCGATCAGACATTTTTGGAACAACATAAAATGTTTGATCAGTGGTTAAGGGTATGAGATAAAGCTGTGAGTTCAAAACCTAGTACTTCCAAACTGCTTAAGCAGAAATGTTAACATTCCCCCTATTATTTACTTGATGCATACCATTGTACACACATTTATTGTACACACACTCATCCTTTATGTCCATTTGATGAAATAAAAACAACATCCATCTGATTTTACATCTCACAAGCTCTGTTCTTTTGAAAACTCACACTCACTCGTCTATACTGCTTTATCCTGTGTACAGGGTTTGGGGGGTGGAGCCTATCGAAGGAGACTCAGGGCACGAGGCAGGGTACCCTCTGGTCGGGGTGCCAATCCATCGCAGTCTTTTGAAAACTTTCCACCAAAAACTTCTAAAGTATTTTCTCATCGAGAAGACTGGCGAGCAAGGCACTCCTTTTGGTAGGCTCGATGACTACATGCAATTTTTTTTTTTTTTATTGAGATTCAATTCTAGGTTGTTGAGTCAGTTGTAGATACCATGACACGTTGTGCTATTCTGCTCCTGCTGTTTAGGTTGGTATTGCGCCATTCATACACATTGCAATAACTTTTAAAGATTTGCTCAAGCAACATGCCAAAGTACCACAGGATAGCTTGGGCAGCAGTTTTGTGCAAGCTTCGGTGGCTTTAGGTACGAGCATCAGTTAAATGGGTAACTATAATGAGCTCCTGCGGGAATTAACATGGCTTCAAGCTATAAAAAAATGGATGGAAAGTTACCTTATTTAAAAGTGAGTATTCTTGCATTATGGTTTTGAATCTGGATTTAAACAGCATGCAAAACATAATGCCACAGTAAGTCTACAACTCACAACCATGACCAACTTCTGACAGACGTTTCATCTGTTAAACTTCATCATAATGAAGGACCTCCTACCAAACCCCATTCTAGCTTTCCCAAACTCATTAGTGTTACAGGGTTGCTGAGCAGACTGAGCAAAGCTCCTCCCTTCTGCACCATCTCCATTCACTATTATTGCCTATCCCTGCTGTCACTTGCTGGCCTTTCCTTGTTCCTCAGAGGTCCCCCAATGCCATTACTATTCGTTTATAAGGCAGGTGGCAGGAGAGCAGCAGCTGGTGCATAGGCTGGAGACTCCATCCATGGACTGTCTACTCGAAATGAGATTTCCACCTCCTCAACAGCATGTGTCCCCCCACTCCCAATCTGGCCTCTGGACCACCTGGCAGGCTAGATCTTTACGCACAGGACATGTCACTGAGACTCCTCTGTGCTGGACATATGGTCTCTTCTTTTCCCACCAGCATCCAACAGGCTCACACTTTTCATCATGTTTGAGAGATGAATGCAGCTTGGGTGGAGTGGACAGTTGCTTCTCTATGCGTCGTCATGATGCTTGGTGCGTCGTGCTTGGTGATGATCTGGTTAGGGAGCTGGGAACTCTGTGAATCTGGATGAGATCAACTTTTTTAGGAAACTTTTGGAGTGATTGATGAAATGTGGACAGATGAACCAACTTGTACATGCAGATAAAGTTAAAGATTAAGTCTAAGATTAATGGTAACTTTTTTTGTAAGCTTGGATTTGCAATTTGACAAAATTGCACCATTACCGCAGTTCCTTTGTGATTGTGACAGGTACGAATATAGTTTAATAGACCGTCCTAAAAAATCCTTTTGATGGAGGCTTTGTCTCCTTTAACTAAGCACTTACCATACTTCAGATCTATTAGAATAGTCACTAATGGTTTTATATTCTATACAGCTGGCAGCTATTCAGGATTTTTTTTTTTTTTTTTTTTTTTACGCAGAAGGTCTGTGAAATTGGCCAAAGAATATTGTGTGCTGTCTGTCATGGGAAAAGTAATAGGACCAGCTTTAATTCTTAAGCCATATGACCCTAAAAAGATCAATGCATTAGTAGAAACCGCGTCATTCCATGAGGATTATAGGGATTTACTCTAGCTACAGTACGTTCAGATCCTTAGCAGGGTCAGTGCGGTTTTGGAGGTTCAGACATTGACAGGTCTTTCTGTAGTCACTTAATATCGCGCTTTGATACAAAACCTATACTGACCTGAGGAAGCGGTTGAGGTCGCCATGTCGCATGTACTCGAAGACCATGGCCAGAGGTTCTCCGTCGGTGCACACGCCATAGAAGCGGACGATGTGTTCATGCTGGAGCACGGTCAGGAGCTCAGCCTCGCGCTGGAAGTCCTGTCGAGTCGACTCGTTTGCGTCCTTCAGCGTCTAGATGAGAAAAACAGTCAAGAAGTTGCTGGATTATCAGCATCTAATATACAGTTGAGAGTAAAAGTTTGCACACCCTTCCTAAATGAATGAGCTGAAAGACTTTAAAAGGATTGTTTTCACCAATGTAAGTTGCAACAATGGGACAAAAGTAAATATTCAAGATATTAATAAACAGTGGAACCTTTATATAGCATTTTATTTTATTTATTTATTTATTTTTTTTATTAGATATTAGTTTGATCAGGTTCACTAGGAACTCAAATGCTCAGAGAAACCTCTGATCTGGAATCTGTTGTGGGATGCAAACTTTTGAGCACGCTTATAACGAGAGCTACTGCCTGAATTTCAGGTGTTGTTAAGCTGTAATGTTATTTTCATAGGATAACTCATGTTGAAACATGACACACTCTCTTCTTGTACTGTATATATGAATTCAGAGAAAAGTAAAGGAGGGGGGGTTACAAACTTTTGCACTTAACTCTACAGCCCCTGCCATGTTTTAAAGTATGTTTGTGAAGCAATGAGCATGAGTTCATCTCAAGTTAATATCAAGCTTTTATTTCACATTTAAGTCATTACATGCATGTCATGCAAATGTTTGTACACCCTTGGGAAAAAATATGATACATTTTTATTTTTTATTTTTTACAATTCCTCCATTCTGAGACACTGTACCTTTATGGCCACCAGCATCTTGTCGGTGTCCGGACAGAGGTTAGCGCACTCGGCTAGATAAACCTTCCCGAAAGCTCCTTCTCCTAACTCCCACTTCAGCATGATGTCCTGCCTCTTAATGTGCTGCACACCTGCAACGATTTGTTCATCATTTATTACACGCTTCTCAGAAACAGCAGAAAAATGGGGAAAATGTTCTAAAGAAACAATCAACATACACATGTCCTTGTCTTTGATGATGCCGCAGAAGTACTGTGGGTTCTCTACAAAGCTGGAGAGTCCGGAGTCCAGCATGCCTTCATCCGAGGAGGGAAGACTCGCACCAAAGTTCATAAAGCGAAGCGAGACTGCCAAGTCATCCTCCTTCCCGAGAACAGGCGACCCTGAGAGCGCAAACAAGCGAACAGGAAAACAAATGCACTATTTTAGCAATTTTTTTTTTGTGTGTTTTCTTCAGTCTCACACACATAGGAAATATTAGCAAGAGATTGTATTCTTAATTTAACTAATAAATTGCTAATATCTTATATTATCCAATATATTGAACACGTACCACAGTTAACATGATGATGCAATATCATAAGTTTTCCCATAATAAAAAATCACAACTGCAACAAACATTTTTACTTTATACCTTTTTACATCAACTTATCAATCTCTCATAATGACCTGAACTCAAGCAACATAAGAGAAATATTTGAGAAGGAATAAAGTTCAGTGTTCAAGCCAGATTCACGCATGTGCAAGTTTCAGCCGAAGAAAATGGAAAATACTGATTATACAGATTTGATTAGGAACAAATGGCAGAGAATAGTTTGGCGGAAAATACACAAAGTGAAGTTTCATCTGAAGAAAAAAAAAACATCCTATATTTAAAAATATCTATTTGTGGAATTTTGTATATTGTTCACATTATACTATGGACTAACACTCACTACTGGGGCGATTAAATATTGAATTAGACTTCATTAAAAAAATGTAAACAAAGTCTAAACAAATCAGTTGGATATGGATATCAGCTGATGATTGAGGTTGCAGTATCGGTGTTGACAGTAAAGTTAAATGATTTATACTCAATCTAAAAAATGTCGTGTAAAATACTTGATATGTGTAAAATGCCTTATACATGCATTATAACACGTTATAAATACGTGTACGTACAGTATGTGTAGATATACAAACAGCCTTGATAGAAAATGTCGCCTCAATTCTTCATGAGAAAATTCTGTACTGTACACATTTCAAATGTAAGTATTTTCATGTTTTAAAATGAATAGTTTTAGCTGGAGAAAAATAGATTTTAAAAAAAAGTCGTTTTTCCTTCTCAAGCGTCTACAGAACCCTGGATCGGCACAGCTGGAGGAACATGATGGAGCCTCGAGGCTCTGAGATCCGAGGTTCAGTCCAGTTCACTCAGCCACTTTGGTGACTCAAAACCCTCAGCTCCATCACTCTTCTTTAATGGCTTGTGTTCACTGCCTCTCCTACTTTGGCAAACTGTAATTAAGACTTGGCAGCACTTCTCCAGGCTGTTAGACCGGCCGTGAGCAAACTTACAGCTCGAGTGAAAATCGTATATCGTCGCCGCCGCCGCCGCCGCCGCCGCCAGCGGTGCTGCTGCCAGTGCATTACTTAAAAAGCAACACGGTGTCCAGCCAAAGAGCTCGGGTTACAGAACAGCAAAGGACGAGGTGTTTCAGCCGTGTGCTTTTACTGCGATTCTGTGTTTCTGATTGATTCCTACATGATGTCATCTTGTATCACATTCTGGATTGTTGATTCACGGTCGCATGCACTTGTTCTAATACGTTATACTGTTTGAAACATAGACGTGTGTGATCCTTTATATATATAAATATGGTGAAGTTTTCTTCAAGGAGAGGTTCATTTAACGTTAATGGAATGAGTCTTTCCGGTTTCAGCACTTTCTAACTGGTAAAGCTGCAACTTTTACATCATCTGATGAGATGAGCGTTTTGTGATTTTAAGTTCATCAACACTAGCTTCCAGCTTTTTACAGTGTTGTAACTTTAAATGATTAAAAACACCAAACTGTATTCGCTGGGAATTTGCTGTTGTGGTACAAATCACAAGAAGATGTGCTGTTATGGGAAAATCCTCAACTTTAATTTAGTACCGCCCAAGTTTGCCTCCTCCAATCACGCCGTTGTTGATTATTTTCCCATGACAGCACAACACAGAGATAGTACACACTGTACACGCCTACGTTTATTCACCACCACTCTCACTCCTCAAAGCACAACAGCTCTAAATCCAGTCACTCCAGACTTACGATGGATGCCAAACTTGGAGTGTTGCCCACACTTATTGATCACCAACACCATGATGAGCAGGAAGGTGCAAGCGAATACAGCGAGACCCACAGCGACAGACACCTGCACAGACCAAAACACACCGCAGCCGTGAGTCCTACCCTGCAGATGGAGTTAAACGTCTGCCGGAACCTGTTCTTACACGTTCTTACCCCGAGCAGGCGGCTTTCCAGCTTCTCCGTCACGTCCTCATTCGACTTGTTAGTCGGCGCTGTTGAAATACGACGAAGCGTTAATAAGAGCGCGGACACAGGTCTTACGGCCTGTACACTTTATAATCGAACACAAAGGATTCACATTTAATGAAGTAGAATTAGGACGTTGGATTTTAAAGGACTTACTGAGGTCGCTGGTTAGCACTGGCATGTGAAGGGGAGAAAAAGAAAAAAAAAAGACAGAAATGATTATGATTTTTGCGTTTTGTATAATTATGCTATCTGACAGGGTTAAAATGTCACATTCGTTCTGAAGGACAAGGTTGCTTTGATTACTGTAATTTCAGTTCGTTAAGAAAAAAAAAAAAGATTACTTTATCCTTTAAGGAAACACTCACAAATGCATCACATCAAAAGGCAAAATGTTTTAATAAAGCAGCGCTCCGAAACGTAAACACTGCTAGTTTAAAAAAACAAAAAAAATAGTTATAATCAAAATGTTTTGTAGAATAAAAAAAAGATGCTTTGTATAATAAATTTTTTATGTCTTTCATAATGCTCAGAAAAAATATTCTAAATAATCTCACTTAATACGTAATAGCTCCCGAATTGGGCAAAACACAACGTTACCATAAACAACAACCATGTTTTTATTACAGTAATGTCAATTTATGTTTATGTTGCTAACTTTAGCAATGTTTTATTCAATTTATTCTAATAGCCTTGTGACACAGGTTCGGTGGCTAAAAGTCAATGATTAGCTACAGTATATCATCATCATATATTAAGCTATTTGCATATCATTTTGCGTACAATTGGGCTTATTTAATGACATCACAAACTGGGTATGTAGCCCCGCCCATCAAACACCAATTTACCAAATTGTCGATATTTGCTTGGCGTGCTCTAAACAGAATGGACCAGGTTTATATATTTGATTTTATATATTTCTGTATATAATGTATAAACCACCAAAAAAATGAACAATCAGTGTTTCTTTCAGAAAGTGTTGCCTGTACATAATGTTCTCACCAGGGATTATGCCTTCGGGGTCGAAGGGGTCAAACGGGTTATCCATGAACTTTCCGCTGGCCGTCGCCTCGTCTCGGCCCAGCGTGTTTTCCACGATGAGCGTGTAGTAGCCGTTGTTGAGGTGAGTGGGTTTGTTGAGGAAGAGGCAGCCGTGTTGGACGGAGCCGTCGTCCGAGTCTGGGATGAGCTGCGTGTAGGTGAACATGTTCTCAATCAGCGGCGTGTTGTTGTACAGCCAGCTGATCCTCGGCGCCGGATTGCCGTCCACGGCGAAGGGGAAACACCAGTGATGCTGCTGCTCCGGCTTCTTCAAGAACAGGATCCTCACCGGGACTGGACGGGAGACAGAGACGCAAAGGTTTACTTCAGCATTCAGCAACAAAAGCAAGTGATAATTCAACTAATGACTAAGGGCCGTTCAAGTCAAACCAGGACTTGTGATGAAATTTTTGGTGAATGAGGGCGTAAAAATGATTGACATTTACAAAAGTCTACAAGCAGAGTACGGTAATGAGACTTTTCGGTGCGACCTGGACGAGGTGGCTCGGAGTTCACTTCAGTCGTTCCCGTGAACTTTCAGCGCGTGGAACACCTGATCTTTGGAAATTGGCAGATAATTTGTCACCAACTTGTGACAAATAAGACCAGCGTTTCCGATATGAAGCAGGTTGTCTGAGAAAACTGAGGAAACTTCCTACCGTGATGGTGTCCAAGCACTGGTGAAACACTGGGACAAGTGCATTAGTGTCTCAGGGGATTATAAAGAGAAATAAAGGGAGTTTTAACTGTGTTTCTGTTACTCTTCACAATCAAAAGTCCTGGTATGACTTGAACGCCTCTCGTGTTTGTAAAAGCCTTAAAATTAATCTTCTGTAATAGTAAAAAATTCAAACACAAAATTAAGCTTACTGATTAACTACTAATCAATACTAAACATGAATAGTTTCGTTAAAACAGTTGATAGTTTACTAACAAAAAACTTAAATTAAAGCATAATTACAACTTACGTAATAAGCAATTTATTAAGTACTTATGAACACTTCTTATAAGGACTAATTAAGTAAGGTTTCAATTTAATATTTTGTTTTAATTTTAATAATAAATTGTACCATAAAAAAAAAATTATATATATATATATATACTGGTCAATAAACCAGTTTGAATTACATTATATAATGATCCAGTGAATGAATTGTTATTGTTATTTTTAAATAAATGACATAAAACATCTATAAAATGTTAAACTAACACCTTTAAGTTTTATTGTGTATTCTAAGTGTATTTTCGTAAGGCAATGTTTGTGCATGTTTGTAAAATATAATTTTAGAAAATTTGAAATGATTAATTAACGACATTATTTGAAGTTGAATTAATGGACTGATGCTTCCCACAGCACAATGTTTTTGGATTCTGGATTCTGATTGGGCAGAATGTGCCCGAACACCTTAATAATGAATCCAGATTCTCACTAACATATTTAAAAATGATTTTGCTGGTTTTTATTTGAAATATTACCTGATTTTATTTTTGTTTTAAAAAAAATAATAATAATAATAATAAAAAAAGAATGGAGAGCTTGTGCTTAAACTCTTGTTTTAAGAGTACTGTCACAGACTGCAGTGATAACCACATCTCCACTTATTTCCGTAATAAACAAATATAACGAGGCCAGTTTAGGAACGTTCGCAATCCCAACGCTTCCTCAGGAGCAGTGTCATATTTTCCCCGTCAATCAATAAACTCCATCTTCACTCCAAACCTGTTGACCCGTCATGAATAATAAATCGCAGCCTGTTTTTAGGGAAACTAACCGCAAGACGTACCTGGACGCTGAATGGATGTTAGTTGCCGGAAATGTTCCTCGTATCAGCGAGGAACATGCTGATGCACGCGGCCCGCTCGCTCGTCTACAGCCATTTCTCTGCTCTTAACCTGTGACCCTGCCTCCCAAATGGTGCTTCACAAGCAAAAATACACATGCATCTCTGCCACACGGCTCCTGAGCCCTCAATCCCCCTGGTATGTAAACGGACCTCGTGAACTAAGGCGAAGGTAGGCAAAGAAATTGAATAATAGCGTTTCTGGTTAAGATGAGAGAGGTGGAACTGATTCGCGCGGTTCCACGGAAAGGAGTGGTATAATTATACAGAACAGTACAAATCGAATCAGACTTGGGTTTTAGGGAATAATTAAGCCGAGGCTGTTAATGAGACGCAGTGCGCTGCTGATGGATTAGCGGCTAACGTGCTTAGCGTCTGCCAATCAATCCTCACAATTATGTTTCCGGGCTATGGGGGGCGGTGGGGGGATTTGGGGTGAAAGAAGTCCATTAGCAGAGTAGAAATAAGATCTGACGACAGTCATCATCCCATTTCCCTGACTGTCATTATCACTCCCATGACGGTCATACATTTGTCAAGCACTTTTGTTTGTCCTTCTTTCCAAACAGGAGAGGATAATGATCCCTTTCACTGTAAACATTATTAAGTTGTTATTAACGCTTAACTCTGTTCACTGCGACGATAAGGACGTGCGTCATTCATCCTGTTTGTATCTAAATATTCACAAGTCGCGATTAAATCCTCCGCTTCCGGGTTCACGCGCTTGTCTTCAGCACAGGCTCATGATCATCAGTTTCAGTGTTATTTCCCAGATGTTATTCCCCTTTACTTAAGTAAGAAGCTACTTTTTTTTTTAAAACACAGTCATCCAGAGGACAAAATACATTAGACACAAAAACCTGGAACAAGTGTCACCGTGGTGCGCACGCATTTCTAATAAACACATCTCCATTATAAATCTCACTCCTTTCCCTCTCTATCATTTGAAACATTATCTTACAACCAGACTAGTTCTAAACATCATAGAGACAGTGTCTACCTTACATTTCATACATTTAACTCTGCTTGAAAACAAGATCTGAGTAGCGTCTTTTAACCTTGTTGGGGAAAATATGTAAACCTGGCAACCCTGTCTTGTCCTTGTGCATGGGGCAGCGGGAATCCAGCCCAACTGGGCCTCTGTTTATGAGCACATGTTGCAGTTCACATTTTTGACCACTAGGCCATCGCCATAACAATTCTACATAGAGAAAGGGAAATTGCGCAACATCTGTAAGAGCGAACGAATCAGCAGACTTGTTGGTCCGTCAAGATAAACATACTAATATTTAAATACATTTTAGAATATATGGAGATGTAAAGGAAGACTTGACATTCGTTGAAAGACAAAGAATTTAAGTGAAAATATTAAAGGACTTACACTCGATGTTGAGCTGCACCAGCGCCTCCCCCGGGCCGGCGTCGTTCTCCGCCTCACAGGTGAGATTGTGAAGGTTGTCCACATATGACACATTTAACAGGTGAAGCACCAGCTCCAAAGTGGAGCCCCAGACCCCACGCTACACACACACACACACACACACACACACACACATATGACATCAGTAAATAGATTAAGTAATATAGTGGGCGTTCACTAGTTATAAGTTGGAATTTCATGATTTTTCTGAAATTTTGTAGCGATATGATATTTACATTTGTATGTTTTTACAGATTTACATTTTTATAGCATCTTCAGAACAGAAAACTTTACTCTTTGCAGGCTCTTAGGAAC
Source organism: Leiocassis micropogon (assembly GCA_028565275.1). Classification (NCBI taxonomy): domain Eukaryota; kingdom Metazoa; phylum Chordata; class Actinopteri; order Siluriformes; family Bagridae; genus Leiocassis; species Leiocassis micropogon. The sequence continues at coordinate 17,497,739 of JAOVVA010000027.1, read as the reverse complement.
AAGGGAGCATGTGATTTTTCTTCAAGGGAAAGAAACTACACTGAAAAAACTAATTCATGTGTCAACATATTAAAAATCAAAATCTATAAGTTGAACAAAAATCTAAACTCATTAAATCTAATTATGTACAGTTACACAATCAGTTTAATGTAGTAGCATCGACATAACGTATCAAAATGTTGTAAAAGGTACATAAAGTCAAATTTATTTTGGAGTGTAGCGAGGCCGGTGACTCTTCATAGCTGCTAGAGCACAACTGAGAACAGGAGAGAACGTTGAGGATGATTCGAGGACTTTCAAACAACCTTTTATCCACCATTGTCATTTTTTATTCATTACACAATTTCCAAAATGCTATTAATGACCCTAAACCTTCACCAAGACAAAGCCGTGTACCTGCAGAACAAAACTGGAATGAACGTGTTCCGTCTTCCATCTAATACTTGGCAGTGGAATGCCGGTGACCTGGCACTCAAACGTCAGATTCCCACCCTCCTTAATGGTGAGTACCGGAGCGTTGATGGACACCTCGGGGACACCTGAAAGACAGGGGACTGGTGTTGAAGATGTCATGAATCGAGACATAAATCTGAGTTCTCCTCCCGACATTCGCACTCACTGCAGTTCTCCATCACGAAGCTTTCGAGCGGAACGTTGCTGCCGTCGTACAAGCAGCTCTGCTGGCTGTCGATGTCGGCTCGCTTCATCTTCTGCCACTGCTGCAGCCAGTACAGGCCACACGAGCAAATGAGAGGGTTCTCCCTCAGAACCCTGAGAACATGAAGCATGATTTATGCTTGGCTTGGTTAGATACACTTTGAATATGTGGTGTTCGTTATATGTTTTGGAACTGGTAATAAAAAGGATTTCATGTTCACAGTTTGTTCATTAAAGGAGAAAATATTGAAATATACATTTAGAAAAAGGGTTCCTTTGGGGTTCTTGTGAGAGTGGGAATGATTTTTAATTAAAAAAATGCCATTGAAAAGAACATATGTTCTTTTTTGTGTCTATTTTGCCATAAGCTATTTTGTAAAGCAAGACTAAGACTGTTTCCAAATCCAAACTCACTCATCGTCTACAACGCTTTATCATGTATTTAGGGTCACCGGGGGCCTGGAGCCTATCCCAGGGTACTTAGGATATGAAACCTATCCCTAGGCGGCGTACACCCTGGACGGGGTGCCAATCCATCACAAGGCACACACACACACACATACATGAACACTCAAATGGTCATTCACACACTACATGAAATTTGGCAACGCCAGTCTGTATGTTTTTGAACTGTGGGAGGAAAACCGAGTACCCGGCGGAAACCCACCAGGCACAATGAGAACATGCAAACTCCATGCACACAGAGTCGAGCGGGAAACAAACCCGGACCCTGGAGGTCCAAGGCGACAGGAGCTAACCGCTAAGCCACAATGCCGCCTGTTTTAAAAATAAAACGTCTCCATCGTATAGAAATTTTCACCTTCCAACCAGCTTCTAAAGTTTTCCCAAATAACCACTAAAGGAACCCTGGACAAGTTTAAGATTGCACTCACAGGTTCAGCAGAGGAAGCGAGTGGAAGACCTTCCAGCCGATGTGCATGAGGGAGTTTGCCGCCAGGTTCCTGCGCGAGACACCAGAGAAAACATTTGTGTCATTATAGCATTCAACATTCTCTAAAAAACTGTGATTGCACACATTGTTAATTCCTAACCTGCAGCGCTACGTTCTCAAGCTCTGTCTCAGATCACGAGATTTAGGATTGACTTGACAAATTTACTGCAAACTGCAGTTTTAGCTCCGCCCCTCGAACAGTTCAATCAAGTGGTGTTACGGTTATTATGACTCATCAGATGTAATAATAATAATGCAGGGTATGGCATCAGTTTTGGCCCAGTTCTAATTAAATATGGAGGTGAGTAATTGATTTTAGTTGTTTCTCAGTAGTGTAGTCATGCTTCCTGAATAATCACCGGCACTTGGCTGAAACTGAGACGATGATAAAAACATCCAAACACGGATCATTTTACCTTTGCATGTTCACTACTTCATCACTTCTGATATTGTAATGATATGAAAAAGTGCACACTGTAACCATAGTCTTCCCAGTCCTAGCCAGTAACTTTTCTAGCTAGCTTTAACGTTCTCAGTAATACAGATGAACTACAGTCTGGAATACAAAGGTTGTTTGGATTCACTGTAGCTTTGTCGTTTTATTTCCGGAATGGCACAATGAAACAGCTTTCACCCTCATGTCCAGAGATTGCTGTGAGTTGCTAAGAGACGCTAAAAAAGTATAAGTTGGTTGTGATTTCTGGAGGGGTATACTTCTTCATTCTCAATCACTATCCATATTGGGGAATCTGAAGATCATGTACAGCATTTGGGAGACACCATTATCCAGAAAGAGTTAGATTTTATTTTCATTATACATCAGGGTAATGGCCTTGCTCAATAGTGGTGGGGTTTGAATCTGAGACCTTCCGAACTGTAGTCCTCTGTCTTACCCACTGAGCTAACCATGCCCCGCTTTATGCATGTGTAAGTGGGTGGATAGCACTTTTCTCCAAGTGCGGCGCAGCACGAGCAGATATTTGAAAAGACATGGTTAGTTTTGTGACTCTTAAAGGAAGCTGGATAGTACAGTAGGTAGAAAGTGGCTATGGCCAAATTAGGAAAACTAGGATTATATCTTGTCACTCATTAGCAAGACTCCTTTCCCGCCTGCTGCATGTTTATTTTTCTCACTCCCCCTCCATAACTTTTCTCAATGTGCTACATAAAAGTTTTGAACATTTTCCAACCATAACCATTAAAGGCAACAACTTCCAGTAAAAAAAAAAAAAAAGTGTGCTGGTGATTGACAACAAATCAAGTGTGAAAGCAGCCTTATATTTGTGCCCAGTGCCAATTATACTGTACCTTTTTCATTTTCATTTGCTTCATGGCCTGTCGGCTCTGAGGATGCCAGAGGCTTGTCAAAAGAAAACAAACGCTAAAGTGACAGCAAGTGATGGCTCTCGGGGATGCAGGACACTTATGGGATACAGATTCTCTGTGGCAGGACTAATGGGGGCCAGCAGGGGTTCAAATATTTGTTTTCCCTCTCCTCAAAAGTTCATGTCAGATGGGTGAGCCATCAGGGCCTATCTATTACCAGCTCGATTCCTCTGCATTGCCATGGAGGGGGCATGAGGGGGCCGGTGGTGGTGGGGATAGCAGCTGCCACCTAGTACTGGAAAACAGCAATGCTTGCCGATGGTTTGAGACGTGATTATTGACACGTTGAGGATTCTGGGAGATCAGACGAATAAAACAACACACATAGTGTAATCCGGTTCCGTTAGTCAACTGTACAGTATATCGTACAGTATTTTACAGCTCTTTAGCCTTGAGCAGCCCGCGTCTCCCTTTCTCTCTGCCTCGCCTCTGATCTTAGAGACACATCTGCTCCCACTACACATCGCTCTGTGAAATATTGATTGAGTCATAATGGACCCTTAGTGGAGTGTATTTATTATGCATCAGCTGTCAATAAGACGCCAAAGTGAGCGAGTAAAAGGTGACTGCTGGATGTCGGATCGGGTTTCGTCCCCCTCCTCTTCATCTCCACCTTCGCCACCAGCTCCCCAAATCCCACACCAGCGCCTCCTCCTTGACCGCTATCGCCCCGATCAACAACACTAAGCATGTCGCACAGGCAGCGAGGGAAAGACTACAAGATGGAGGTGATAAGGGTCACCCATGACACCGAGCTGCCTTTCGTTACATGTGGGTCGACAACACGACCTGGACCCCCCCCGAACTGTAAAATGGCAAATTAGGATTCTTTAATGACTTTGCTGTGTTGTCTTATTAACAATCTTCAAGTAGATTCTGACGGTTCAGAACGCATTGAGATATGATAAGGTGTACTGTAAATAGATTTCAAAACTGGTATAATCTTTGATAGGCAATTTTTCTTTCCTGTAAAGAGATGCTAGTCTGTGGAAGGAGTCTCCAGTGTCAGTACTTTGTATCGGTCAGGTACAGGGAAACAACGATCCACGTCATTTAATTTAAAAATAAACAGATAAAAAGGACAAATACTTGATCAGCACACCTTAGTTTAAAGGGCACGTATTATTCACTTGTAGTCATGTTTAGAAATTCAGATGGGTATCTGGTGCATGTAAGCAAACAAACAAACCAAAAAAACATTAGAAAAAAATCTGTCCTTCGTAAATTCGTCCTTTTTCTGTTTTTTTTTTTTTTTTTTTTTAGATGTTTCACCTAATGTGACCTCATATAAGAAGAGCCCCTCCTCCCAGCCCCTTCCCTCAGTTCTGCTGTTCTCTGAAGGGTGTGGCTCTCCCGGAGCTCGTTTATGTAAACACTAAAGGGAGGAGTAGTGTGAGGTTGGGGTCTAAAAAAAGACACACACTTTGATGGAGCTCGGAGAACTTGTTAAAGATAAAGTAAAATATGGGACCTTTAATCCTTGTTAGTGTGACTTTGATTAAGCATTCCTCTAGTCCTTCTCGTTCTGTCATTATTCTTCAATTGGCTTTTCGAGTCCTATCTCCTACACCGTGCCCCGTGCTGTTGGTAAAGCACTGAGCAGTTCTGATAAGGCTTTTGTGGTTTTGTCACCCGATCCGAAGGCGGCTGACGACAATCAGCAGTTCTGTCAAAAAGCAGCGACTAGCGGTGACTGACACTTACAAACAAGGACACAACAGGAGACTGCGGAGAAAAGAGGGGGGAAAAAAAACAAGAAAAGAAAACTAAAACACACTTACAGGTATTGCAGCTTGATGTTGTATTGGAAGGCTCGATTGGAGATCGAGAGCAAGCTGCAGTTTGTAACTGTGCTGGAAGGGAAACCACACACACACACACACACACACACACACACATACACAAAATGAAGGGTGGTTCGAAGAGCCAGTCAACTGATCATATCTTTAGCCAAAGACATAAATCATGTCTGATTATGTTCTAATCTCATAAGTCAGGCTAATTGTTTTATGACCCAATAAACCAAACAACCAGGAAACATTCGTAGCCACATTTTAAGATCTTGTCTGTCACTGTTTCCATATTAAAACCAAAAAAATTATTTTTATATATATATATATA
>JAOVVA010000027.1:17438937-17451033 GCA_028565275.1 Leiocassis micropogon | reverse complement strand
GTGTTTTCCCAGTGGCAACGCCATCATCAACTTTTATGTCATACTATGAACATGTCACAGGCCGAGCTCATAGCTACTGAAACCTCTGAGCACACAGTAGTCAGTGGTATCTAATGTCATCAACTTTTATGTCATATTGTGAGGTAATAATATATCTGACCAAGCACTGGAGCCGTGTGAGGAGCGGCAGCGAGTTGTTGTTGTTGGTCTTTCGGCTGCTCCCTTCCTGACACAACCCTCCCATTTTACCCGGGCTTGGGACCGGCACTCAGTTGCATGGCAGAAAAAAGTCCGTAAAAAAGACGTACGTACTGAACGTACTGAATGACCAGAGATTTTGCTCCCTAATAGCGCGGCCATATTCCAGGACTCAGATTGTGAAACGGAGGTTCTGGGAGCAAGAGGATTCACTTTCACACACGAACTGGACACCACAGAGTCCTGACCTTAACCCTGGTGAAAGTCTCTGGGGTGTGTTGGAGAAGAATTTACAGAGTGGATAATCTCCCGCCATCTATAGGAATAAATGTTTTGACATTGCACAAGGTTATTGAACGACGCCACTGTGAACACACGCTGAAATCAATTTAAAGCAAAAGCCATTCTGACGAAATGATTTAATCTGGCAGCACGGTGGCATAGCGATCCCGTCTCGGGGTCTGTGTGCATGGTGTTCGCATGCTCTCCCCGTGCTTGGTGGGTTTCCTCCAGGTACTCCGGTTTCCTCCCACAGTCTAATAGGCTAATTGGCGATCCCAAATTGCCCATAGTGTGTGAACGAGTGTGAATGTTGGCCGGAGGTCCTACCATGGTTGTATAAAATGCGATTAAATACAATGGTAATCAGCCTAAGTGTCCCTATTGGGACTACAGAGGTTCCTAGATGAAGGGAGGGATGAATGCTATAGCAATCTAGCAAAATTAGCTGGTAATATTTGGCCTAAGATTTACATTATGTACGCTTATAGAGGTGTTCCTATGTGTTCTGACACTTTTCTATCACAACCAGCATTAACCTTCTCATCAGTTTGAAAACTGTAATGGCACCAGACAGACGCTAGAGGGCCTCTTGTTTTTTTTTTGGTTGCGCTTGTATTTTATCCGGTTGCTAAGCTAAACCGGAAGTGCGTTGCGCGCATGCGCTAGTCTTCTCACACAGACAGGCATCATGGCGGACGTGTTGGATCTTCATGAAGCGGGAGGCGAGGACTTTCCTATGGACGAAGATGGCGATGGTATGAGAGATTTTCTGCTGGGTTTTAATTAAAGTTTGTTTTTTGCACCGGAAGGTATATCAAGCGGTTATGTTGTTTAGGTTTTATGGTGTGAAATGTTTCATGTGCTCGAGCTCGGGCCTTGTCCGCCTGCCTTCGTTGTTAGCTGAGTTATGCTAGCTGGCTAATTTAAACCTTCCCGCTAGCAGGATGCTAATGATGATTAGTTATTACATTAATTAAGTTGATGTTTGGATAAATTAGTGTTAAAAACATGTATTTGACTTCAGAAGCTGTTACAAAGAAATCATGCGCATACGTTATTGTTATTGCTTTAACTATACTAGCGTTCTTGCTGGTCGTGTCTCAAATCACACTGATTTAACCTTAGTGCACTGGATAGGCCGCTTTAATTCCTACTCACTGTAGTGCCCTGATGAAGCAACTATGAAGCTATTTGGGACTTGACCCTGTCTAACTGACAATTCTGGTTTATTCCAATGCTCATACTAATGAAAAACCTCATGTGTGACTCTAAAATCCAGTTTATTTTTATTTATATTGTCATTTTTTTTATTTTACAGAAAGTATTCACAAACTAAAAGAAAAAGCTAAGAAGAGAAAAGGACGTGGATTTGGATCTGGTAAACATCTTTCACTACATCACATTTATTAAACACTTTGTGTTCTTCATTTAACATAAGTGTATTTTGTTTTTCTTTTTTCCTTTACAGATGAAGGTGCGAGGTCCAGGGTTAGAGAAGATTATGATACGGTGGAGCAGGACGGTGATGAGCCCGGACCTCAGAGATGTGAGTTTGTTGTATGAGATGAGGAACACGTGAGCATTATTGTTTAATAACCTGAACCGACTCCTGTGAACATTGGGGCAGCTACCTACAATTTTGATTCTCCATTAATCTTAATAATTATTAAAACTGTTAATTGGATTTCAGATGCAAGCGTTACTCAATCTCTTTTTGATTGAGAACTGGAAATAAAAACCCGACTTGCAGCAACACAATCAGTAATTGTCCATTTTAGTCGCTGCACCCCTAGTGACTATATTTCCCTGCTCGATGCTCTGGATGTTGTGGTGTCGTGTTAAAACGGTCTTGTATGTTCGCAGCTGTCGAGGGCTGGATCCTGTTTGTGACCGGCGTTCACGAGGAGGCGACCGAAGAAGACATCCACGACAAATTCGCAGAGTTCGGCGAGATCAAGAACCTGCACCTCAATCTGGACAGAAGAACAGGTTACCTCAAGGCAAGTCCACCTCCACATGTTGATTTGTTTTGAGCATAATGTAAAAGTGTTGGTGTAATTGTGCCATAAAGTACACGAGCCAAGCAGGTTTCAGGATGCAAAGGGGGACCATGCACCATGTCAGTGTTTCAGTGACCGGACAGATTTTTTATTATTTTTTTTAATCAAAGTATTTACTAGTTTTTGTTTTTGAGGTTCCAGTAAGGAGAAAGAGCAGTTACGGACATGTTGGAAAGTGACTTTATTTATTTTTATTTTAAAGTGTCTGATTAGATGCGTAGTCTTGATACAGATCATATCATCAGGTGTTCTGCAGGTCGTGTCACTAAAGTGGCCGTCAGTCCACTCAATTAATATCAGATAATCAGTCCCAGACATGATCTCTGGACCATCATGGAGATTTGGTCCAGGACTCAGGACTTTCTGATCTAAACATGCCCCAGTACAGGAGTGTCGAACCTTCTCCAGAAAGAAGAAAAGGAACCATGACGACTGATTAAAGTATCTCTCTGATCCTGTGGCTTGACCCTGACTTTGTAGATCAACATGGTTCAAAGTATTTCTGTCCAGGTTTAGAAGAGTCTGGTTTTAGCAGTAAATGATGGAGAAATCAGTTCAGTTATCAATCTTAATATATTTTTTTAATGATTTATTACATTTACAACAGACGCACTGGTTGAAATCTTGGTTCTCTGGTTATCAGTTTGATCAGCTTCGGGCGTAACCGATTGTGTGCCGAGTGCACAAGCTTCTGCTCAGTGTAACAGAAACGCACCTTTATGTCTAGCATGTTAAAAGCCTCTGATCAGCCTTTTTCTCTAAACTCTGCAAGCGAATTCGTCTCAAACCCCCTCATTACACACGCTTACCCAATCTCAAAACACTGCGAGCGCTAATTAGTCCCGAAATGCGCACGTCAGAAGCTCTCACACACACGTTCACAACTGCTCAAGACTTTGGAGGCGTCTGAGGAGGTAAAACGTCAGTTTCTTTGTAATCCTGCAGGTGGCGCACTCTGAACTGTTTACACACTTTCATCTCATTATTTGTTTAGAAATAATGATGGCGGATGACAGAGATACACGCTGCTCAGTAAAACTGTAGCTTTTTGTTTAATTTAATTTGAAGTTAAATGTTAAACTTTTGTACTTAAAGTAAGAAAGTGAATGTTATCGGACCCGAGTAACATGTAAATGATTTGGGTATTAATTATAAAAACAGTATAGAATGATGATTTTCATCAAATTACTACCAAGTTATCGTGATAATATCTGGTGGTGACTTGACTGGAAATTCCAATAAAGTAAATGACACAAAGTGAAACAGGTTTACTTTCGAATCTCAGCGCAGTCGAGTGACCACTCAAGTGCACCATTTTCCCAGTCTGAGGTCCTCTTTTTATTTTAGTTCTGTTTTTCCCCCCATTGAGTGGCAGTGTTTTCCAGGGGGGGAAAACAATCTATTTCAGGACTCGTCCGAGTTCTGTCCTGCACAGGGAGCCTGTTAAAGATGAACAAATCCTGTTCCGGGTTTAGTTTAAAACGTGTGTGTGGTTTTTGTTTCTCGCAGGGCTACGCGTTGGTGGAATACGAGACGTATAAAGAAGCTCAGGCTGCCATGGAGGGACTGAACGGCCAGGAGCTCATGGGACAGCCCATCAGCGTGGACTGGGGCTTCGTCCGAGGGCCGCCAAAGAGCAAGAGGAGGTGAGAGGATCGAAATAGATTGGATTACACAATACTGTTTTTAAGAATGTTTGATTTATTTATTAGTTGTGTTGCGTATAATAATAATAAAAAAAAAACTACCAGTTGTGGTAAGATCTGCACGGTTTATAAGAGTGTGATCTGAGACACAGTTAGTTGTTCAGTCTGGGTCACTGGTGTTTTCCTCTCTTGTAGGGGAGGCAGACGACGGAGCAGATCTCCAGACAGAAGACGGCGCTGAGGTGAAACCTGCCGTGTAAAAGCTGCAAGTTGCTGTGTCTCGCGTTTGTTTGTTTTTTTAGATTTTATAGCGTTTTTTTTTTTTTCTTTCCTCTGTACACTTTTACCAACAACTACTACAGCAGACTTTAAACTTTAAAAATACAGTTAACATTTGCCATATCACATTTTATAAGGAAGTAAGCTAAGTAGTGTCTTCAATGTAGCACGTTGTCTCCATTGTCTCATGGCATCGAGTTCAAGTTTTTTGTTTTTCTTCTTCTTCTGCATAAAGTATTTCAAATTTATTCTCATAATATTGTACTTTGTTTTTCAGTGGCCCTAAACGGTGGTATAACAATTTTATAAATCATTTACCTTTTTTTTTTTTTTTTTTTTTTTTTTTTAAAGCTTGTATCTGGAATCTTTCTGTAGTTTCTATGGTTAAAGTTTAAGGAACGTGCTGAAGAACAATAAGACTGTAACACATCACAGAAACACGGTGGCGTTTGTAATTTGTTCCAGTTTGTTTCTGTATAGTGTCAGTTCCTTGGTTTTGCATTTTGTATAAAGTGTGATGAAACTGATGATCCTTTAAAATTAAATTGGGTTTGTTTGTTATTTTTTCTCCATAATGCTTGAAGTTGTACCGAAGTTAATTTTAAAGCTACCGGCTTGTTCACCTCCAATAAATTTGTTCTGTATTGTGAATTTGTCTGGGTTTTTTTTTTTATGCGGTTGGTGATTAAAAATATCTATGAATCATCTGTTAATGATGCAATCCAAAGGTTTCTCACTTTAGAGTGTAATCTTTCCCGTTATTGCAGTTTGAGTAAAATTATATGATCTCCCTAAAGTAACATAGAATTAGTATAAACAAATTCTCGTTAATAATTACTCTTTTTATAGCTTGGTCAGGCAAAACTGTGCTTCCTCCCAGGTATTTGAAACTGCTCTAAAATAAAATCATTTAATTCCTGCCTTCATGCTTTAGGTCTCCAACCAATCACTGACGAGACTGAATCCTAACCAACCTTGTGAACCAAACCAAGCTCATAAAGGCTTAGTAATGGTTTTGCAGCCATTCTTTTTTTATTATTTCAATAATCTTTTTAAATTGTGCCAAGATTGTGTTTTAGACTGGCACTGAAATTTGTTTATTAGCCAACATTGTGTTCTGTTTCGTGAAAACAGAACCATCCCACAAGTCCCGCCTTTATGCTCCAAGTTTCCAGCCAATCACAGACAAACTGACTTTTTGTAACCAATCACAGCTCAGAAGGTGGGATTTCTTAACCTGTGTTCAGAAATTCTAAGAGTGTTGTGATTTCTCAAATGACAGAAAAAACCCTTAGAAGTTAAGATTGTATTCGTGTTCATTATCATGATGTCATAGCAACGTCTGCTCATGTCGCCAGCTGTAAATGAAGCACGCTTTCTTTACTGTCTATCAAATATAGCACTAACTGTAGAGTTTTGAGCAATAAGCATCACAGATACCAAGTTAGCACAATTATCATTAGCTGGTTGGCTTGACGCAAACGAGACAAGAGCTTTTTTTTGTTGTTTTTTTCATGTTTGTCTCTTGGATATTGGGGTAGAAAACCTTAAATCCAATCTATTTCTGTTCCTGATTTTTTAAGTGCTTGTCTTAAAATCCTGTCCTGTTGTTTTAATTAATGAATAGCTTTGACACCAAAGGACTGTCAGCTAGCGAACAGTGGCTCTTTTTTTGACCAAACAAGATCGAGAAAGACATGCAAATGAATGTGATGGTTAGGGGTGCACAAACTTTTGCATGAATAGAGTGGTGGTTATGGCTGGACTGGAGTAAATCGGTCATAAGTAGAAAATACTGCGAGTGAATATGTTAGTACTGTTGTCGGGTTTTTGCTAAGATGGTGTTGAATGTCGCGAATGCTAACAGTGACAGGAAAAGCAAACTGTTTTGAGAAGAACTTTCAAAAATGTTTTCTTATATTTCTTATACGAGGTGGTATAAAAAAGTTTGGAAACTAGTTTTCTAACACGCCAGCACAGGGCTGCACAGGGAGCACCGACCTTCATAAGTCAGTGTGCCGAAAAACATTGTCATCAGGAACTGTGCAACTGGCGCTATTCTGGCCACGTGTGTTACCACATTTGCTCTTTCATCATGGACAGCAAGTTAAAATAAAGAGTGAACGTGAAACTATGTGTGAAACCGAGCAAATCTGCCACAGAGATGTTTGGCATGATTTGTCTAGTTTACAGCTATGGTGTAATGAATAGTTCGAGGTGCTCTGAGAGGCCTTTAAAGAGCTCAACATGTCTAAATCATTCAGCAACTTGTGTATGATGTAGTTCGGAGAACAATCCACAGCACTGCTGCCGTTGTCGGTGTGTCATACGGAACAGTCCAGACGATCCTCGCATGTGATTTGAACATGCACCCGTGTTGCTGAGTTCGTCAGCGTGCTGTGGGTGATCCATCCATCATGTCGAGGATCATTACTGAAATTTGGTGAAACTTTGGTGTACGAGTGTGATCCTGAGATGAAGCAACAGTCTTCACAGTGGAAGAGCCCGTCACCACCACGAATGAAAAAGGCGAGGCAGGTCCGCAGCCAGATTCATGCTTATCGTCTTTTTCGATATTCTTGTCATTGTGCATCGAGAATTTGTCCCCAGGAGCCAGACCGCCAATACTGAATTTTACTCAGACAAAAATAAAAATGTATACACACTTCAGGAAAAGAAAAATAGTATGATGTATATTATATTATGCTCTTTTCCTGAAATGTGTATACATTTTTGGCTGACTCTTTCGATACCTCATATGTTGAAACTTCTATATCTTAATAATTTTCATGATATCTTGTCTTTTCTATATTTATATACTGTACATTAGTACATAAGGTTGATTTTAAAAGACAGACAAAATTTCATACAAAACTGAGGTGAATGCTAACTGAAGGGAGCAACTTGAGGCTAGTGTTCATCTCATTCTAAATTTGTTTGTGTATTTGTTTATTTTATTTTTTTTGTTTGTTTAAATCTGACTGATTTTAACATCGAATTCTTAAACGTGACCCTCCTCCTTCGCGTCCTCGCGCATGACGTCATGACTAAGTTGGTCCCCGAAAGAAAGAAGAAAAAAAAAACTCACTCACAAAGAAAAGCCATAGGTTTATGAAATTCCAAACCCAGACGACCAGCCAATCACGGGGCGCGTCGACTGTCATACGCCTGCTTTGATTGGTCTCACCGTGTGTCCGTCTGACGAAACTCGGGTTGTGATTGGCTGAGCCGGGACGCTGGAGTTTCTCAGCGATGGGGCGGATTGTGTATAGTGCCTCGGTTGACATTGTTGTTGTTGTGGGAGTCGGAATGGAGTTTACAGCGGAGCGTCAGGACTGAGCTGCGGGCTTTGGGATTAACGCCGCGGAGAAGGAGCCAGTTTCAGTGCGGATCTTGAGAAAGAGAGACTGAGAAACTGAGAGAGGAGGAGAGCGAGAACGAGCCCTGGGATGGGACGGTGAGGAGGAGGATTTGTGCTGCGAGGCCGAGCTGAAGGTAAAGCAACAGACAACGGAGGAGGCTAGGCTAGCTCGATTAGCATTGCGGCTAAAAACGTTAGAGACTGACCGGCTAGCTGAGTCTAACTCTGAGTCAAACCAGTCGACGCTGTTTGAGAAAAAAAAATAACGTACTAAACAGGACTGCTTGTAAATGTAAAGGTAAATTCGTTGTGTTTGATAACTCAAGAACTTAGCACAAGTTGTTCTCTTTGCTAGCTCGATGCTAGCTAATCCCGTCCATTCTGACTGACCGGTTAATCTGACCAACGGTTCATATTGCAAATTTACGGCTGGCGAGAACATTCTGGAACATTCCACACAAATCACAGGCTGTATTATATCATCCGTTAGAGCAGCTAAATGAGGAAACTTCGAGGTTAAAGCAGAAGATAATTTGTAGACTACATTAATACATTAATTAATACATAAATCTACATTTATAAAAGAGAGTTTTGTATGTGCCTTGGTCAGAACTCGCTCTTTCAATGATATCTTTATGTTTCATACATTGGAGGACCAGAAACCAGCCACGGAAAATTGTCAATGTGTCTGTGCGTCTGTTCAGTCAGATCTTGTCACAGCATCACTCAAAACTGTCTGGACAGAATTTAATGAAACTTCTGCAGTACTTGCCTGAAGTTAAACCTGTGCTGTAATTGAAATGTCAAAATGCTGAGTAGAAGTAAAGTTATGAGAAGTTATGTGCCATACTGTGTCACAGTATCTGCTGTGACATAACCCCCCCCCCCCCAATATAGTGCTTTTCCCCTCGAGGTGGGCGTGGCTATACAGAACCAGTTGACTTGGCATTTTACAGTAAATACACAAGAGTCTGTGGAAGTCACAGAAACGACAGTAGTGCACATACAAGCAAAACCCTCAAGAAACAGAAACGACACAGCACGACTTAGTCCAAAAAAAGGAGACTATGAAAATGTAACCTTTAATGATTTTTTGCGAGATCAATGTGTGTTTATTCTTCCTGCAGGGAGTTTAAAACCAGTTCGTCTTACACTGCATGCTCTGAACCCGTGGTGTTAAGCAGTGATGTGAAGCGCCACTACGAGATAAAACACTACCCCATTTATAGCAAACAAATTCGCAGCAGTCCGAGGCGAGGACGTGTAAAATACCTGAACTGAGAGCGCAGTGTTATGCACTAAAATCAAAATGTTGAGTCGAAGTGATGTTATGACAGATAGTGTTGGAGTGTCATACAAAACTGCAGTACTTAGATATCTGCCTGAAGTTTAACTTGCATCATAAGTGACATCTAAATGTTGAGAAAAAAACTATGGTATGAACAATTATAATATACTCCCGGTTTAATAATCTGCTTTAAAATAAGCTACTAATGCGCTACTTGCTCAATGTAAACAAACACCCGCACCAACAGATATTAATTAGAAAAGCTAAACTGAATATTTTTACTGGGATTAGTTTATATTTTCACTTTTGTTGAAATAACTGCTGAAGTGGTATAAGCGAATTTTAAGACAAAACTTCACATTAATTCATTTTATCCGATCTACTTTTTCCATTTCTCATCTGTGATTCACTCTCCGATTACCGAACAGGGAGTGTATTTGTCTGACCACAAAAGAAGTACAACTTAGCGTAGACAAGGCGTAAAATACTCAACTTTCCAGAATGTGATTTCTTTGTATTAATAAGGTAGAGAGTTCTGCTGTATATAATGATATCACTGATTACATTAAAGATGATCAGATAATAATTTTTTAATCGTCAACAGCGGGTACGAACTGGGTTTTTCTGGAATTGACTGATGTCGTAATTTTCTGTAAAATCCCGTCCAGGATAAGGCTCAGTCGTGCTGTTGATATTTTGCGGATGTTCTGTAAATAGTTTGACGCTTGGGATGCGCCTTAGAGGTAACGTCAGGGTCACATGTTTGCATCGGGAGCAAATCGGATGAGAGTCGGTGAAGTAACCGATCTGATCTGAGCGTCCGATCTTACGCCGGTGTGACATTTAGGGGAAAAATTTGTAGGTTATAAAATGTGCTATAACTGGGGTAGTTATGTTGAGCTCATACTCTGTGACTCATGGTGATCTTATGATCTGTGCCATGAGTTCAGCGACCAAGCTACACACACACACACACACACACAGACATGGTGTAATCATACACAACTCGTTATAATTTTTTTTTTATTCCTTGCAACCTAACACCTGTACCTTTCCCTGGCCTGTGTGTGTGCGTGTGTGTGTTGTGGTACATTCCTCACCCCAAGCCAGCAGGCCAGGTACGAGGGCTTGTGGAAACGCTCTGGGATTACCTTTTGCCGCATCGAGTTGGGTTACACCGGACCCCTGAATTATTCAGCTCTTCATTTACAGGCGCTTTTGTTCGCCTCTTGTTCAGCTCGTCCAGCCAAACCCTGAGCATGAAAGTAGGGCAAGCAAACAAGAGCGAGGTTTTTATTTTCCTTTTTAAGGCATGCACGGCCTCAATGTTTCCCCCCGTGTGTTTTTGATGGAAACACTTCGCAGCTGATATCCAGTCCTGGTTTGGGTTCGAGCTGCACTTCGGCCGGGTGAAGGAGGCCGAGTTCGGGAGTCATGCCCCAGATGGAGGAGGAAGAGTGATGATGAGGATTTGGGCATAAGATATGGTTTGTGTCGATGATCCTGGAGAAGAGGTTTTTTAATATTTCATGTAGTTTGATTGTTTGTGAGGGTGAGATAAAGAGAGAGGGTCGTGTCTGATCTACTTCCTGTTAAGGGTAGTGTCCAGTCATGTGACCCTGAGGAAAAAGTTGTTAATGCGTCTGATTACATCAATCACTGACTCGCTAATGATGTCTCTGAGAAGCTCCAGTACCCCCCCCTCCCTCTCTCTGTATCTCTCTTTTACTGTCTCTCTTCTGGTGTCTCTGCATCTCTTACTCTTCCGTAGAGTATTTCTTTGTTCTTATTCTGTAAAATATAATAATAATAATAATAATAATAATAACGAGTACAGACAAAGGAGAAACATTCTCTCTCTTTCTGTCTCTCAATATTTTTCTCTCATTCTGCTCCTATTTCTCTCTTGTCTCTGTTTATCTACTTCTCTCTTCCTCTCTCTCACTCTTTCTGTCAGTGGTAGCAGACTCCAAGCTGATTCAGCAAGACTCTCTGTCTCTGTGTGTCCCTCTCTTTCTGTGTCTCCCTGTTTCTCTCTCTTTGTCTCACTTACAACTGATTCAGCGTGGCTCTCTCTGTCTCTCTCTCTCCCGTTCTCTCGTTCTGTCTCTCTCGTCCATGCGTTGAGCATGTATTAAAGTGTAACTCAGCGCTCCGTCTCCTCCAGTTCCTGTGAACAGCTGCTGAGTAAGTGCGACCCCATATCGCTTACAGAGCGACGGCTTGAACCCGAGCCAACAAATTCCCTTAGGAGTCGTCTGTTCTGCAAAACACCATCCTGATAAATACTGGATGAGACCCCGGCCCAGAGTCAGCGAGAGTCAGCAGGACAGTGAAGACCCCGGATCTGAGGCAGCAAGAGTCAGAGAGACAGTGAAGACCCCGGGTCTGAGGCAGCGAGAGTCAGAGAGACAGTGAAGACCCTGTATTTGAGGCAGGATAGAGTTGGAGAGACAGTGACGACCTTGGATTTGAGGCAAGAAGAGTCGGAGAGACCGTGAAGATCCCAGATCTGAGGCAGCGAGAGTCAGAGACAGTGAAGACTCTGGATTTAAGGCAGCAAGAGTCAGAGGAAGTGTAAACCCTGGATTTGATCCAGGGACTGTATCTGAGGTAGAGAGAGTCGGAGAGACAGTGTAGTCCCCCAGCCTGGAGCAGCGAGAGTCAGAAAGAAAAGTGAGGACCCCGGATCTGAGGCAGCGATAGTTCGAGAGACAGCGAAGACCCCGGATCTGAGGCAGCTAGAGTCAATGAAGACACTATCGGTCACTGACGTTACACTCTTCTGAACTTGAGTCAGCTTGAGTCAGAGAATCGCACATTTTGGCTGCTCTGACTAAACACTTCCCTAACACTCCTTACACACACTTTAGTCCCAGCAGGACCTCCACTCATCCACCATGTTTGTGTGTGTGTGTGTGTGAGAGAGAGAGTGTATGTGAGAGTGAACCAATTGACCCACTCAAGGCACAGCTCTCTAAT
>JAOVVA010000027.1:17407904-17432533 GCA_028565275.1 Leiocassis micropogon | reverse complement strand
CCGCTTACGTGAGCTCACAGACGCCCCTGATTGGCTAGTAGAGCCGTGATTAATGTGGGAGCACGAGTACCTCTCATTCCTCCTCCCTGAGAGAACTCGGGCAATCAGTTTTGAGATTTGGACTGTACATAAAATAAATAAATAAATAATAATAATTAATAATAATAAGTTCCCATGCTGACTACAACAAGCATGTGAGACATAGACATTGGCCTGGTTTGATGGATTATGTTTTTTGTTGTTTTTTTTCCCCACACCTGGGCTCAGTGCCACACACACACACGCACACACACCTTTAGGGTAGTAAGGGGAAGTTCGGATCATTTTACCGACTCGACTGATCTTTGAGTCTCATTCAGCAAATCGTTTTGTCGTTCATTTTTGCAAAACTTCCCTAAATTTATAAGAAAAATAAATGATTAATTCTTTAATAACCAGAGTCTTTAGTCTACTACAGTTAGCACGGGTTTGAGTAGCTCGTCCATCACAGGTTGAGATTATGGTGCCGTCACGTGACGAACGAACGACTCGGGGGAAACACGAGGACTGGAAACAGATGAACTAATCCCTGTACAGAACGAATCATTCCCCTAGACGACACATCACACCTTCAGGGGTCTAGTGTAGTCTCGGTTTCATAGGGTCAGAGCTGTTTTCGGTGATACAGAGGGAACCGAAACTCTGTTAGTGTGCAGTTTTATTGTTATGGCTGATCACTGTGTATATAGAGTATACGAGGGTGTGTGTGTGTGTGATGTGCTGACCTACTTAAAGTGCTTCAGGCATTCGAAGAAGGTAGCAGAGTGTGTGTGTGTGTGTGTGTGTGTGTGTGTGTCAAAGTTAAATCATTCTAAGTATATTATTATTATTATTATTATTATTATTATTATTAAATCTTATTTGTTTGTGTTTTTCTTCTGTAACATGTGACCGTAATATCTGCTCTTGGCTCTCGAGTACATTTCTCCGTTACACGTCCTTCTATAGCGCATCGTATAAAACCGCAAACCGAGCGCTGTTTGTTCTTTGTCGCTACTGAAAAACTCCGAATGCGCTTGAAAGTATGTGGCAGCTTTTCACAAGAAGGTCGGTTTATCAGCAAGACGTGTGAGACGTGCGAGTTCGTCCCCTTTAAGAGGGAGGCAGTGAGCAGACGGATGTGGAGCGGCCCGGTGCTGCTGGATGGCCCCCGAGCCGTGACTCACCGCGGCGTTCCGGCGGGTTCCGGGTCCCTGGAGGCTCTCTTCAGCTCCACGGGCTTGTATTAGAGCTCGGCCCAGTTTCGAGCAGTGTGTCTGTTTGTGTATATAGTTCTATATAAACGTGTGCGCGTGTGTGCGCGCTTACTACCTGCCCAGAAACACACCGAAGGACATGAAACACAAATCCGATTGGTCGGAATGTCTTGACCTTAAGGCGCATCAGCGTCCTCATCTCTCGTCCTCGTTACGTCCCTCATATCTCAGCTTGGGATCTGTGTTTTTTACTTTACACGCATACTGCCACCTGCTGTATCGGAGGATGTAGACGTGAGGGTGAGGAACGTCAAGGCAGCAGTTGGGCGGGGGGTAAGGGAGAAGGGGGGGCGGGTCAGACCTCCTGACGGGATGAAATGACAGATGCAGCTTCCATCGAGTGACTAAGTGCCGCGTCGACCATGAGTCGACAAGTCCTGGCCTGGCACTTTCTCTCTCTCTGTGTGTGTGTGTGTGTGTGTGTGTGTGTGTGTGTGTGTGTGTGTGTGTGTGAGAGAGCGGTTTGGCAGCCGCTACCAGCTGGCCTCATTAGCACAGCGCTGAAGTACAGGGACGGCTGCTCGCTTAAAGATCCGTCTTTACTCAGCCTGCGCGTTCGCTAATCAGCATCGTTAACACTAATAACACCGTGTTGCGTATCTCGGACTCGGCGAAAAGAGACAAGAGGTAAAGACGGAGGCCCAGGAAAAACGACGTGTTCTTGTAAGGCTACGGGATACGATATGATATGATATTTTGCAACGAATCGATTCAGAGGCTCCCGAGTCCAAGAGATTAGCGTTAAGACGCTAACTTTTAGCTAACACACTGAGAGACTGTTTATAGCTGCTTTAGTGAAGATTATTATTTTTTTTTTAATCCCCTCTCTATCATTGGTTTGTATTGTTGTTTGTTTTGTATTTTCCCTCTAACCCCGCCCTCATCCTTATCTCTACCACAAAGCCACACCGCACAGACAAGTAAGAAACGATACAGCAGCGCTCGCACCTGAAACCTTTCGAGTTTATCACGTTTTTATTCCTGGAAAAAAAATTCCAAATTTTTTAAAAACCTCCTCAATGTTAGATTAATGATCAATTATTGCTGGTTGCTGCATCGATTCATTTTAATAGTTGCTGCTTAAATCAGTGTGTTGATCTATTCTAGATAGGCACGGGATACACACACACACACACACACACACACACCCCAGCCATTATGGATTACAAAAACCCTCCAGATGTCTGGATTAAATATTTTTCAGTTTTTCTGTACATTTTAAAGCGACAGTGTCCGATTTGAAGAGCAAATTTTGCATCAAGTTAATATCTTTCTTACTTTTATTCTTTACTTTTTAGTTTTCAATAATCTGTCCTTTCCACGCCTCTTAATCGCTTAATAAAATCGGTTTCATGCAAATCAGACTTTTCTTTCTTCGTCCGTTATCCTCGACCAACAGACCAACACCCGTGTTCATTCATCCTCCTCATTCCGCCCACAGGGCTGATTCAGAGCAGGGTGTATGTCTCTCTCTCTCTCACACTCTCACACACACACACACACACACACACACACACACACACACACACACACACACAGAAGCACTGGCACTGATCTGGCAGCAGCTACACTTTTCTCTCCCTCTGAAGTCACCGCCTAAAAATGTTCCCTTTCTCTCTCAAAAGCCCCTTATTGTGTTTTATTTCTGTCCTCTATTTTTTTTCTTTTTTCCTTTTTTTCTCTAATCGCCTCACACTCAAGCCTGCTGCACTCTTCTCCCCGATGTCAGATGACGCGTTATGAGTCACGACTCGTCGGCCTGCGCCGCGATTAAAAAGCACTAACGAGCCCGAGTGGGACGAGCGTGTGAACCTCCCTGCTCTCATAAACAACGCCGTCACTCCGGGGTGTAACCCGACGCCACCGTCTCTCTGTCTCTCTCTCTCTCTCTCTCTGTCTGTCTGTCTGCATTCGGGTTTATCCCCGGTGCCCGAGGAGACTCTCGATCGATTTAGGTAGCGCTCCGTCAGAGCTCGTATCGATCCGCAAAATCGCCGTGTTAACGATTAAACATCGAGCCGTGTGACCTTACAGCGAGAACGCAGCTCTTACAGGATACGATGGAGCAGAAAACGTTGCGTCATCAGCTCCAGAACTGTTGGCACTCTTGTGAATAATAAAAGGTCCAACAACACACACACACCACTTCCCTTTTCACAACCGCACAAGTCTTGCTTTCTATATTTATTTAAAATATGATTACATTGATGACATTTTCTTGTTTGTTCTTTTCACTAATCTCTCTCTCTCTCTCTCTCTCTCTCTCTCTCTCTCTCTCTCTCTCTAGCCGTGTTGCTGTAACTGTATTCGTGATCGAGGGCCGTAGGAGAGTTTTTCTCTCTCCGGGTCGTTTCTGCTGCCCCCCCGATGTCCCCCTGCAGCGCCGTCGCTTCATGATCACATGACCCTGGATATGGACGCAGTCCTGTCCGACTTTGTCCGCTCTACTGGAGCCGAACCCGGACTGGCCAGAGACCTCCTGGAAGGTGAGACTTACAATAATAGATGCTGAAAATTATCTGGTGATGTCTTGGCACTTATAAATGTCTTCCAGAGATTGCCTCACTTCCTGTTTTATTTTTTATTTTTTAAATGAACTCTGAACCTGTTTGTGGATGTGACATGATGTCACTAAACGTATGTGTGCTAATATTTAAAAGTGTTGCTGAGAAACAACCTCACTTCCTATCCAGCGACGTTGCCCACAGAGTCTTTTACAAAAAATGTGTAATGTGTTTTCTTCAGGTCGGACCGTAGACTGTATAGAAAGTGCTGAGTAAACACTCTGTGAAATCACCTGTAGGTTTTCTAGCATTAGAGCGGTTTCGAAGCTCAATTGACGGAGATCTGTTCATCACCATTTTGTCAGGAACTGACTCCGCCTTCAACCAGGTTAATCCATAAATGGGCAAATGGGCGGGGCTAACAGAGCCTGGCTGTTGTTTGGAATATGCCTATTTAACTCAGTTACCACCCACAAGCTGGATGTAGCTTAGCTTTAGCTTAGATAAAATTCTATGGCGGCTAACATAATCTGGTATGCTAATGCATTTGATTGAACCCTACACACACCATCCCGTGTCGACTCCTACATTTCTCATGGTAAGTTAAAGCTAGTACGCTGGCTAGCGAAAGTGCTACAGAGCGTTTTGACGCCTGCAGTGGAGCCGTCACTCAAATTAACCATGATGCTAAATATGCATAACTTTGTGGCTTAATGTAATTTTATCTAATGAGTTACATAAGAATTCACCCCCTGTACAAGTCTAGCCATGGAGACCAAAATGTTTTTATTTATTTTTTTGTACCAGGCTGTAAAGATGTTTATTTCTGTTGTAAAGTTCAGCATTTTAACATGAGGCCCTGTGAGGATTTAATCGGTTTTGGAGCCCCTAGTGGACATTAGAGGAACTGCAGAGAAACAGAGTAACTGTTTTGGATCTTCCTTGCTGGTGTCAGTTTTTTAGGACCGTTGGCTTGGACTCATGATTCTGTACACCGGTGATGTTTTATCGGGGAACCAAGAGAAAGAAGAAAGTGCTTTTTTTTTTTTTTTTTACTAATTTGTAAAAATATATACCACCACCTGACGGTTTATTTAGACCAAACATTTTGTAGATTTTGTACGAATCTTTGCTGGGATTAGATCTCCCCATCAGTGAGAGATTCTCTGACTTCCTGTTTGGTCACGTTTGTTTGCGCTCTGAACCGCTCTGAGAAACATGTTAAGTTCGGGTCGGTTTAAGAAAATTTGTATGCAAAAAAAAAACACAAAAAAAACGTAGAACTCAGTGGTCTGACCCGAAGAATCATAAGAATGGTATCATCACCATCATCCTACGGTGTTTCGACATAGGACGATAGTGTGTTCTACACCGTAAAAAATATAAAAGTCAGTGTGTGACTCGTTTAACTCACATCACATCACTCACATCACATCACCAAGACTGTATTGATTTTCTGAGAGAAGTTTAGATAAGCTCTCTGACTCATCATTAAAATAAATAAATAAGTCGTTTAAACTGAACGTACACTGGAGTTGCTAGGCAACGCCGCTCACCGATAAGCATGTGTTTAAAAATATTTTGCTCACACAGAAGCGACAGGATGTCCGTCCATCCCTTACGGGACGTTTTTATTTATTTTTTTTTTTTCCCGCTCACCTGCCCTGTTCTCGCACCTCCTCAGGTAAGAACTGGGACCTGACGGCCGCCCTGAGCGATTTCGAGCAGCTGAGGCAGGTGCATGCTGGGAGTCTGTCCTACTCGTATCCACAGGACAGGCAACAATCGCTGACGGATCACAAGGACATGACGAGGGTGGGACGGCCCCTGCTGCACCGGCAGGACGACGTGGTCCAAGGTGAAGCCGCGCTGCACTCGGACCTCACACCTCCTGAGATTTACGTCATTATATATACAGAGAATCATAAACGCACACTGGTGTGTGAGGGGGAGGAGCCTGGGGTGTAGCGTGATGACATCACAAAGAGCGTCGATCGGTTACAAATACCAGGGCAGGGATGTTAGTGGAGGAGCTTAAACAAAACACACACTGTGAATTAACAGGAGTCTAAAACCACCTTCTGTGTTTTTGGTCATTATATATATTATTATATTAAACATTAAAACAATTCTTGACTAGAAAAAACTAGAAATTCTCAGATTTTCTAGTTAGGTTTAAACAAATAAAATACACCCAATTAAAAAAACTAACAAACACAACCCTTGATTTTATCATTAAAAACATCTCAGTAATTATGATGTGAAACAAGATCAATATTTTTACATAAGAAATTAATAAAAAGAATTCTCCATACAGTTTGGTATTGTATAAGCTGTAAGGATCATTAATATTTATTTTTTATCAAAATAAAGAATTAAAATAGCTATATTTTTAAATAAATATAGTCGCAAGCAACGATGATCGGGCCCAAGCACAAAGCAATGTTAACACGCATTTAAAGAGGAAGTACCCATACCATTATGACTCGATTTTAGAACAGGGAGAATTTTATGTCAAGACCCTGAAAAAGCCCCAAGTGCTGGAAAACACTATGACTATCACTCAGTATGATGTCACTCAGTATGATATGTCACATAAAGTTTGAGCAAACTTAAGCAAACTCTCAGGCATCCTAAAGGCAGCAGATTCGGGCCTGTGCGCTGATCGACCTCCAAAAGGCCTAATAAAAATAATCCACTAAATCTAGTCCTAGTGCTTGGGCCCTAAATATCAGGGCAGGGAATCAGCACTCACCACCCGATACGATGTCATGACGATTCTTGGGTGCAGATTCGATTAAAATAAATGTCCGGATTCAATGTTAAATTTTCAGACCAATTTTATTAAAATTTTAAGGTTTTATGATTAATTAAATATATCCCGTTACTTATAACATTAGTTTTTGTTTCTCACTGAAGAACCAAACACAGCATTTAAACACTACAAACTAACTTCAAATACAAGAGTTTAACATTTAACTGAGCGGCGCGTATCTCTGTCATCTGCTGTAATTATTATTTCTGAACAAACTTAGCAAATAATTGTGATGAAAATGTGTAAATAGTTTATCTGTAGGATTATAAAGAAACAGTAACGTTTTTAAGTGTGTGTAATAAGTGGGTTTGAGACGAATTCGCTTCGAGTTTGGAGACAACGGCCGATTGGAGGCTTACAAATCGGCACACAAAAGTTGAAAAATTGACTCAGTGATGTTTTTAAAACGTGTGATCTTTTCAAGTAATATTAATTATTGTATAAAAATTTTCCATCCAATCAGGTGGTGAGGTTTTGATTTCCGGAGGCGGGAAACTTCAGCGGTAACTTTCTAGCTTTCCGGAAAGAAAAGCAAACCTGTAATGATGTCGTTCTCAAAACAAAGCTTTACTCCTATCATGACTTTCTTCATTCTCTTTCGTGAAAGCTAATCGGATGTTTCAACAACGTCTTTAATAAGTAATAACAGATTAACTCCTAAAAAAAAAAACATCTTTCATGTTCGGTAGATATTTAGCTGGAATCAGTGTCCCAGAATGCCGTGCAGCTACTGTACAGGAACCAGATGCGTCGTCTAGTTATCGATCTACAGAACAACCTTCGTGAAAGTTGATTGAATCTGGTCCGTGTAGCGTAGAGAAGAAAAAAACCGCCGCCGCATCAGCAGTGGCTCTTCGGCATCATGGTGCTACAGGCCCTAATAAGTCCTGCGTGTCGCTCATGATGTCAGTATGACGTGTGGATTTGTTTATTTTTCCCTCATGATTTAAAAATATAAAATGAATGTGACTCTGTGTCTCTCAGCAGCCAATGAGAAGCGTCTATCCCGAGGGATCTCGCACGCCAGTTCCACCATCGTGTCTCTGGCTCGCTCGCACGTGTCCACCGTCGGAGGTAGCGGCGTCGGCACCGAGATGCTCCTGGACACCCCGGTCTGCACCTTCCAGCTCCCGGACCTCACCGTGTACCGCGACGATTTCCGCGGCTTCATCGAGCGTGACCTGATCGAGCAGTCCATGATGGTGGCCCTCGAGCACGCGGGTGAGTGTTCGGCTTTTCAGACCAAAAAAAAAGCATTTAGATTTAGCCGGGATATTTCAAATGAGTCTAAAGCGTAA
Organism: Leiocassis micropogon; assembly: GCA_028565275.1. Lineage (NCBI taxonomy): Eukaryota > Metazoa > Chordata > Actinopteri > Siluriformes > Bagridae > Leiocassis > Leiocassis micropogon. The sequence goes on along the minus strand of JAOVVA010000027.1, from coordinate 17,424,621 downwards.
CGTCCGACATGTTGTGGGCGTGTGCAGGCCGACTCAATTGGTGGACGAAGCTGGGGTCGGGATGCCAGAGTCTGTTGCCCCTGGCGACCAGCGGAGACGGAAACTGCCTCCTTCACGCCGCCTCTCTGGGTCAGTGTGCACGCTGATTAAAAAGAAATTTCCATTCTGAAGGTGTTGTCACAGGTTAATATGTGATAATATACACTGCAGTTAACGTGTTTTTGTTTGAACATGACCACCTGCAGGCATGTGGGGCTTCCACGATCGAGACCTGATGCTGCGGAAGTCTCTGTACGCCCTGATGGACCACGGGCAGGAGAGAGAGGCGCTGAAGCGCAGGTGGAGGTGGCAGCAGACCATGCAGAACAAAGAGGTGTGTGTACGTGTGTGTGTGTGTGAGGCTTGAGTGTGAACGGCGCAGCCTGCTGACTCTAACTGCTAACTGCAGCGTCATGATGTTGCGCAAAGCTGTGAGTCAGCCGTGATAAACAGCCAGCACAAGAATCTAGGCTGACTGCTGTCGTCTCTCTCTCTCTCTCTCTCTCTCTGTGTGTGTGTGTGTGTGTGTGTGTTTGTGTTTATCTGCAGTCGGGGCTGGTGTACACCGAGGAGGAGTGGCAGAAGGAGTGGAACGAGCTGTTGAAGTTGGCCTCCAGTGAACCCAGGATACACTACAGCACCAACGGCACCAACGGGTTCGTTCCCCTTCAACACCTCCGTTTAACGATCTGTCTGTCCTCCACCGTCACACGCCACAAGATAAAGAATCTTAAAAATGACTTCCTGTTTTGTGTGTGTGTGTGTGCGTGTGTGTTTGCGTCGAGCAGCACAGAGTCGCAGGAGGAGCCGGTGTACGAGAGTCTGGAGGAGTTCCACGTGTTCGCACTGGCTCACGTGCTCCGCAGGCCGATAGTAGTGGTGGCTGACACCATGCTGAGAGACTCGGGAGGAGAGGGTAGGAGTCTCTCTCACACACACATATATACACACACACACACACACACATTCTAAGATACTGCAATAATCCCTATTATACGTTGCATTTTAAATCATTCTGATTTTAAGAATTCTGGTTTAAAAAAAAAAAAAACAAGCAACAAGCCAATTGGTGGGCCTCCGAGTGGCGCAGTGGTAAAAGCGCTCGCCGTATCATCTGGGAATCGCAGGTTCGAACCCCGGGTGATGCTGTTTACCTCTCACAGCCGGAGACACAGAGAGAGCTGATTGGCCGAGCTCTCTCAGGGGGGAGGGGGGAGGGATGAGAGGTATTAGTGCTCCCACATTAATTGCACGGAAAATCGGGGAAAAAGAATTGGACAGGACTAAATTTATAAAAGAAACCAAAAAAAAACAAGCCAATTGGTAAGCAAAAAACACAAACTAATGAAGGAAGGACATCATATAGGACACACAAACCAACAAACACACAAAGCAGCAAAGAAATACACCAAATAGGCAGAGGAGGGAGATAATTTTCTATACTGTAAAGTATCTGTACTTTACTTATAGTTTTATCAGAGGAAACTTTTAACCTTTACTCGGCTCAAACATATTAAATTTAATGAACTTTTACAAAACTGCTTTTCTGCCTTGTGTTGTGTTACCAAACCACAGTGGTGTGTAATATTTAAAGCAGGAGTTTCGCATCAAGCATACTTCTGAGACTTTCCAAACACCTGATACGCCGAATAACGTATCAGGTGTTTGAAATCAGAAGCGAGTCCAGCTCACGTTCACAATCCGTAAGCAGAGATTTTTTTGCCCTGTATATGTAATGCTTAAGTAAATTTGAAGGTGACTACTTCTGTACTTTTACTCAGGTACACATGTAAATGAAGGACTTTAGAAAAAATTCCAACCAAGAGGTAAAGACATCAACCAATGAGTCAAACAGCAAAAACACAAACTGACCAAATAAACAAACAAACCAACAATGAATAACAAACCGACCAACCAATCGACAATGCTTCCTGTAAGCCAACCATCACAATAAGTTAATCAAAAACAACCTACAAACAAATTAGAACAAACTAATCAATAAAGGAAACCAAACAGCCATGAACTAAAATCTAGCTGCACATTTACTTTGGAATTTACTGTGAATTTGTCTTTAACGTGTGTTCTAGCCTTTGCTCCGATCCCCTTCGGTGGGATTTATCTCCCCCTGGAGGTCCAGGCTCACAAGTGTCACCGCTCGCCGTTGGTACTGGCCTACGACCAGGCGCATTTCTCCGCTCTGGTTTCCATGGAGCAGAAGGACGGCTCCAAAGAGCAAGGTTAGCTTATTTTATAACTGACTGATTAGCTGTAAATCACCATACTATCCCCTAAAAAAACACGAAAAAAGACTAACAAATATCATCCAAACACACAACACGGTGTTCAATCAGAGCAGCTCTGCCGTGGGCGGCGAAGGGAAGTGATTCAGCAGTGCCAGTGCTTTTAACGAAGTCTGGAGACGAGGCGCTGCTTCAGGATGCTTTAACAGCATTATTTAACGGCTATAAAGCTAGATGGACATCTCCGTTTGAAATGATTAAATGCACTAGAGTTAATAAAACTGCAATCTGAAACACTGTAACTCTGTAAACGCCACCCATGAGGTGAGTGCACTTAAAGATGTGGTATTGATTTAAACATCCTCTCCCCTGCAGTGGTGATTCCTCTGACTGACTCGGACTATAAAATGCTTCCCGTGCACTTTGCCGTGGACCCGGGCAAGGACTGGGAGTGGGGTAAAGACGACGTGGACAACGTGATGCTCGCCAGGTACCGGCTTGACTTCGCATTATAGTTTTTTACTTCATGTTATAGTTTTTAAATTAAAGACAAATATTAGCGTAGTAGTGACAGGAATCACCAGGGACGACACAATACGATGATATCACGATACCTGTCGAGTTTGATTTATTTCAATTACACAGCATTTTAATTGACGTTCCGTTCAATTTCAGTCGCTTCACGTTAATCACAACAGGAATCTCTTTTTAAACCTCTCTATCATAAGATGCTTTATAAATTCAGGATTGGCCGGATTAAAGGCAGGGACTAGCGCATACACACACCCGGTCTGCAACACTTTAACGTGGTCACTAACAGAGATTATATTTAATTGCTTGCTAGAAAATTGAATGCAGTTGAACCATAGCCGGAACTCTCATAGGTTGTTTATTGATTATATTACTTAATATTAGTTATTTATCAAATCTACTGTATGTGTATTCTGCTCTGAGACTTTTTTTATATAATATATAATTTTATTATATTTTTAAGTGTAACACTGTCTCTGGAGGCGAAGCTCCACCTGCTGCACACCTACATGAACGTAACGTGGCTTCCTCTGCCATGTGAGGTACAGGTGAGCCACTTACATGACACGATATTTCCCACTTAGCCATTTTTGTTCACCGGATAATGAACTAATCATTTTTGATCATTAATCACCACCTCAATTTACGTGACTTGGTTGTTCTTGGCCCCTACAGCAAGCACCTCTGGCCCAGCCTGAGTCTCCGACTGCCTCGGCCGGCGAGGATGCTCGCACGCCCCCTGACTCTGGTGAGTCCGACAAAGAGTCTGTAAGCAGCAGCTCTAACGGGAATGGTGACAGCAGCGCAACAGGAAGCAGCAGCGGAACGGCAGGTAAATCGTCCAGCTCCTCGAGTTCGTCCAGCAGCGGTTCGACTGGAACGATGGGCAAAGAGAAGAACAAGAAGGACAAAGAAAAGGAGAAGGATAAAGACAAAAAGAGGGCAGACTCGGTGGCCAACAAGCTCGGCAGCTTCGGAAAGAGTTTGGGCAGCAAGCTGAAGAAGAACGTAGGTGGTCTGATGACAGGAAAAGCCGGGACAGGTGGTTCAGGCAAACCCGAAGGTGTGGAGAAGAAAAAAGGGTCACTCAGAGGACGAAAAGACAGCAAGGACGGCAAAGACGGCTCTCCCTCGGCCCAGCCCGGGTCTGAGGACTCGGGCAAGGGTTCTCCATCCTCGCAGAATGGGAACAGCTCTTCTGAAGGTGACTCGTACAAGTACAGCGCAGACGTAAAGGCGAGTCTGAGCATCCTGCGAGCAGCTATGCAGGGCGAAAGGCGCTACATCTTTGCTGGCCTTCTGACTACCAGCGACCGACAGCCGTACCAAGAAGAGATGATTCAGCGCTACCTGGTGGATGCCGAGGAACGTTTCCGTGCGGAGCAGGAGCAGAAACGGGAGGCTGAGCGCAAAGCGGCGATCAACGGAGCCCAGCCCAAGAAGGAGCCACCGGAACCTGGTTTCCGCGGCTTTGACGGAAAAGAGGATGTGACGGAAGTGCCACATCCCCATTACAACACCCTCAAATCGCAGTCTTTTACGCCATCGCTTTATACAGGAGTCGTGCCCATTCCCAGATCCACCTTCCTCGAGCACTCCCCTACGCCCCTCCCCCAGCACCTTCACATTCCCGGCTACATGGACGCCCGGCGCCAACTAGCCGGCGGGTCACCCTCCACCTATCCAGGCCTCCCGTCTTACGCCACACTGCCCCGGAGTTGCCCCTTAAGCCAAGGCCCCGTCCACGCTCACGCTCACTATCACCCACCTGCCCCTGCCTGCGCGGCTCCTTGCTTCTCGCCCTCCTACACCCATCAGCAGGATCTACCCGACTTCCGCAGCGAGACGGTTAACGGCGCGTATGCCAACGGCTTACTGTCGGGACTGGACAGTCGAGGCGGCCCTCCCCCGGTCAGGCACTATTCCCTGGGCAGCGCCGGCGGACTGGCGAACCTGCAGTCGAGCCGGTGCCGAACACCGAGCTGTAACTATTACGGACACCCGGAAACCTGCAACTACTGCTCATACTGCTACAGGGAGGAGCTGAAGAGAAGAGAAACTGACACGGCCATGCACAGGTTCTAAACTGGCACAGTATTCAACTGGTACCCCATAGTGCCGCCTTCTTCTCCACATGAGACCCAGCAGGTCTCACGCAGGATCTCGCTACAGAATTTGAGCAGGCCTTGCCGGTGTGAGGGAGGGGGGGGGGGACTACACTTAGTCGACACTGACGGGATGGGTGCAGAGTCGGGAGTCCTTACCTCCGTTACTTTTGCAGTGGATTTTAGGCGGTAGATTTGTCGTCGGCACCATTGTTGCCGTTCTTTCTCGCTATGTTGCCGTTGCAACGCTTCTCAAATGTGACGAGGGTGTCGAGGCAGGGTTGTTTCTTCGGTCCTGGGTGGCACCGACGTGTCCTGCGTCGCATGAAGACATTAAAAACATATATGACATGAAGCACAACCGGAAGATGCACATTTGTACAGCTTGACATTTACAGGACTTTCAGTGACTCTTCGAGGCATGTTGGCAAGAAATCAATAACAAAGACTCATTTTGTCATATGATCTTTTTTTTTTTTGCTTTTTTGTAACCCAAATAACCCAATGTTTAAGCTCCGCCCCAAAGCCATGTCCTAACAGGATTTTTTCTTTGACCCTTTGCTTGTGTGGTATCTACAAATCATGGGGCAACACCTTTTTTGTTTTTTGTTTTTTTTAGACACTTAAAGGTCTTACTTGTTTTAGGTGAGGAGCGAATCTAGCAGGTACGGAGTGCGGTCAACACCAAGTGTCCAAGTCAAAAAGATATTTCGTCTAAGATGCCGTATTAAGTTATATTAATTAAAGACACTAGAGTCAGAAAATTCTTCATCCTGCTGTAATCGTCTGCTGAAGTCTTCAGATGTTATAACCTTCTACTAAAATACTCAAAGGTATCGGGGAATTCTTTCGAGTAGAAATAGCAAGATGTGCGTTTTTTTTTCTCCCCGATTAATTAACAGATGGGTCAGTGGACGTTTTTTCTGCACAAAGTCAAGCACTTTTTTCATATCCTGACATATTGTGTGGGTTTTCTTTGCTCTGATGATGATGATGATGATGATGACACCAGACTGTTATGTTTACCGTCAGATTTCTTGGAAGAAGATCAGCTCGAATTTGGCTCGACCGTGCCGTTTCCCAGTTGCCTTTCCCGTCTCATTCCAAATGTTCATTTCTCAAAGCACTGCTAAAATCTCATTTTCACAAAGCAGGCATTTGTTGATAATCAGTATTGGCATCGTGGGCACTCCGGGATAGCGCCAACACCCATGCATCGTTTGTTTCCTGGATTAAATGATTGTGTTTATATTGTTTATTATCATTTCAAACAACATATTTAAAATGATTTACATGTAAGTAAAAGTTAACGTAAAAAAAAAAGCTAGTAATATACTAAAATGCGACAATACTCAGCTAACTAGTAAATTATTTGAAAAACATTGTGCCTGTTGACAAGGTACAGATTAATTTTTACTGCTTTTACTACCAACTCGAACATTTAAACGAAAAAAAACAGTCGCCTTCCGTTAATCAAAAAGGTGTCGAGTTCAAGCCGAATGCTGTAGTCGATACAGAACACGAGACTGCCGTCATTTTTCCGCACTACACCAAGTTCCCGTAACCGATTTCAGGCCTATCGAACGAGTGTAAAGACTGTACTATGGTTCCTCAGTATGTTCCCGTGTATCGTTCAGTACACCAGTTCTAATGTACGGACTACGCTTTAGTGCCGCTGAAAGTCGTTGAAATCTTCTCTTGCGGCGCTATGAGGAACGCAATAATTCAATGTTCACTTGACCAAAAACTGAGAGACACGCTGTATATCAGTCATGTTTTTTTTTTAGAATTTTTTTTTATGTGCAACCCCTTAAACTGGCACCCGGGCGTATGTTTGTACACTGTGAGTGTGAGCTGAGGTACAGGGTGTTTGTTCCTTTAATGTCATTCACTGACTTGTCCAGTGGAGGGTGCAGTTGTATAGTTCTTCAGTATTTTTGTTTGTTACACAAATGAGCAAAGACCAACAGTATCACTAATTGATAATAACCGAGGACAGGGTGTAATAATAATAATAATTATAATAATAACAAAAACAGTGTGGCGAAATACCAGATTAATAAACAGCTAACGAGGGATGCACTGACTTCCATCCAGGATAAAAACAAATCCATTCATCAGCATAGAACAATAGTAGTGTTTGTTCTCATAGCATCTAAGAGTGTGTTTTATTCATTAAGTCATATATTTATTCTTTCTTCAACGCCCGTTCCTTTCTCGTAACAGATCGCACACGTGTATATCAGGTGTGTACGAGTATTATCTGACTACAAGTTTTTTTACAGTTCAGTAGATATGTTTGCTTCCCAACAAATTTTTCCTTGTATGTGTCATCTTCAAAAAATACAAACCTAATACGCATACATTTGGAGAAGCAAGGGTTCTTTAAGGGTTCAGCTTGAGAAACACACTGATCTACGATCCTACGCAGAAATCAAAGTATTCTAGCTACATAATTTACAAGCAAATCTTAGCTGTTTTATTTGTTTAGTTGAATTGGTTAAAGATCCGTTTATTTCGTAAGGCAAATGAAACAAATAAAATTTTTTTAAAAGTGAACATACGTTTAAACTCGCTTCACATTATACGATTGTAGAATTGTTAATAAGCTACTGTGAGTTCAAGCACGTTAGTCGGTACGGACGAGCCGACACTCAGGCGGCGATTCGATCTGTATTGCGATGTCCCGATACGATGATATGATTTTTTCTTTTTTTTTTTAATATAGGTTTTGATAAAATTCTAAACAAACGTAGCAAATAATTTGCCTGTACAGGATGCTATGTTGACTACCAAAGTGTGACCAGTTTAGAGTGCACCTGCAGGATAATTGAGGAATTGCAACATTTTCCCACCTTAAATGCAAACGTACTGTATATAAAAAAATTCAATGGAAAAAAAAATAGATTTTTCTAGTCAGTGTGGTGATGCACACACAAGAATCGTGATACGTAATTGAATCTTTTTTTTTTTTCTTTGTACCCCATCTCTAATAATTATGTTTACAGAAAACAAAAGAAAAGGAATTTCGGTTTCACGCAGACAGACACGGCGAGGATTTTATACGTCCTGCGCACCTGAGAAAAGTCACCACGTGTCACGTTGATCTCTTTCCACAGCACTCATGGACAGGTTAAACGTTACGTTATCTAAATAATGCGTTACTGGCTTTTGTTAAATGAAATTCCCCGCTCCGTCCTGCTGGTCTGATTTAATCGGATCCTTTAAAATGAACAGCTGCGATGCTAATTGATATTTCTTAAAGCACTACAGATCAGATGAATTGTTTTCCGATTCCAGTCCAATACCCAATAACAAGCAATTTAAGCTTTAGGATCAGATTTGGTGCATCCCTACCGTGTGCGTGTGTGTGTGTGTGTGTGTGTGAGAGAGAGAGAGAGATTATAATGTCCTCTTTAAAGTATTACGGTTTAAATTCACCCCCTGCAAAAAAAAAAAAAACAATCCAGCTGTTTTGTCTGTTATTTAGTTGTTGTTTTGTTTTGTATTCATCTCCAGAGAGCGCGAACACGACACACAATCAGCAAACTTTTATTTTTCTTATATAGAAATTTAAAACAAAAAGGCAACCGTTGTAAGATATAAGTTTGAGTTATTTTTGTAAAGTGAGAGCAGTGTTTTTAACTATGAGAATGTACGCTGTTTGCGGGACACTAAGGAACTCGAAGGGATGAAGAAGTCAGTATTTGTGCGAGTGTGCGCGTGTGTGTGTGTGTGCGCGTGTGTGTGTGCAGGTGTGGGAGATTTCAGGCTGACCACCAGGAGCCTCTTCAGCTCTCTTGGGCTCTTGTGCAAACACTAATTTCTTCTAAAAGACCTAAAATGCTATGATTTGAAAAAATATATCTATATATTTATAATAAGATTTTTTTTTTCCTGAAAGTTGTTTTTTATGTTTCTTCCTCTCTTCCTTCCAAAACTAGGATGTTCTGTCTCGGCTCTGTGTTGCTGACACGCCTCCAGAGCTTTTGTTTCGACTCGGCGGGATTCGTTTCGTCGTGATTTTTATTTTTGTTCATACCGTGTTTTCTCACGTGCGTGACCGAGCAGCGAGCGTCGAGCGGTTTGCATGAGAACTGACACTTGCATGTACAGATGCAATTCATTCAACGAGACTACTCATGTGTTCTGGTTAATCTGGCATATTTGAGTTCTATTTTTTTTTTTGTTGTTGTTCATTCTCTGTTATGAGGCAGGCGCAGGCTGTGACAGTGCAATCTAGATGGAAAGAACATCTGGTTTTTATGTTTTTTGTTTTTTTTTTCCTTTTGCACCGTTTGAATAAAAATTCTCATTGTATTTAAACAGTGTGGTGTTTTTTATTTATAGATATATAATGATTATCATATACAATATCTCACAAAAGTAAGTACACCCCTCACATTTCAGGCCAATACTATAGAAATGAACATTGTATATACTTTAGAGTAGTCAGTGTGCAGCTTGTATATCAGTACAGATTTACTGCCCTTTAACAATAACTAAAGCATTTATTTTTAGGTTTATTGTCTAAATAACTAGCAAGAGAAATGACTACACCCTAAGTGAACATGTCAAAACTGTGTCCAAAGTGTCAATACCTTCAGCACCGTGCGAGTATGAGCACCATTGTTATCTATCACGACCTTAATCCTCCTGGGCCTGGATTAATCACCAGAGCTGCACATGTTGTTCCTGGGATCCTCTTCCACTCCTCCATAATGATATCGCGGAGCTGCTGGATGTCAGACACTGGATGTCGCTTCACCACCTTCCGCTTGAGGACGTCCCACAGGGTTCAGGTCTGGCGACAAACACATGGACATGATGAATAGGTCACGTGACTTTGCACGGTTAAAGATGTACAGCTGTTATCACTTAGGGTGTACTTACTTTTGTCGCCAGCTATTTCGATAGTAATGTATACTGTATATTGAGCTATTTTCAGAGGTGTGTAAATCTGTATTGTTATACGAGCTGCACATTGACGACTCTAAAATATATCCAAGTTTCATTTCTATAGTATCGTCCTTAGAGAAGATGTACTAAAATGCCCAGTCCAGTCACGATATTAATATATTAATCACGGTTGTATAAATGACCATTTTAAGACCTTGAAACTTGTCATAACTCGTTAGTTGTATACCTTCACATTGGAGTAATTAAATATGTCTTGTTCCTTATAGCTTTAGTTTTCTCACTTAAAACTCAAGCGCAGCATTTAAACAATACACGCTAACCTTAAATATAAGAGTTTAACATTTAACTTCATATTAAATAAAACAAAAAACTACATTGTCATTGAGCATATATATATATATATATATATATATATATATATGTCATCAGCTATAATTGTTATCTCTAAACTATAAAGCAAATAATTCACTCCTTCCACACGGGATGCCAGGATGGGATTAGTTTAAAGCGACACCTGTAGGATTATAAAAAACTGTGACATTTGCTCAGCGCCTACAAACATTTATACTCTCTATTCATTTACTTTCTTGAATTTATTAAGACAAAATATGAACAAACTCCTCCGTCGTTTGCACCCTTAGAGCTTTACCTCTCACACTGGAGACTCCTTCCATAAATATTACATAGTCACATTAATCCTCTTATTGTGTCCAGCTGTTACTATAGAAACAATCGCAGTGCATTCATAATATTAAGGGTCCCATATTTTATTTCGTTAACAAGTTAACACTGGTCTCAGAACTCGCCTAAAGTGTGTGTGTGTGTGTGAATGCTCGAGCTGAAACAACCCATAGATAATGCGTTTTCATTTTTCATACCACAACCTCCTTCATTTTATGCACCATTTCAGTGTCTATGTAAATGAGCTGCTGTTGAGTCACGCCCCTCCAGGAAGCAGCACAGCTGAGCAACAAGATGGGGGAGGGGATATTCTTATATGAGGTCATATTAGTGGGGGAAATCTGAGTTTATTTGTTTGTACACACACACACACAATAAATAAACATCTGATTGTCTAAAAATTACTGAGTTTGCATTAAAAGGTGCCCTTTAATCTGTATATAAATCTGACTTGCAGCTGCACTGAATGCAGTGTGTAGACGTGGTGTTCAGTTCCTTTGAACCTCATATCTGTATCCTTTATCTGCTTTCATCAGTCGTCAAGTCGAATAAAATTATTCCATAACCAGATCACAGTCAGGTTGTGGAATAAAATGATGCCGGAAAAAAATAAATAAACACTCCTCCCCGGCACCAGGAGAGACTGAGGGAGGCTCATGCTTGATCACCCTATAATGGAGAAGGACTAGAAGTTGAAACTCTGATCCACATTTCATCATTATTGTCGCTGATGGACCCGGTGTAAAATCCCCGTTCCTGTATAATCACCGCTCCCGGGTGGTTAAATCGGCTTCGCTCCAGAATACCAGTGCTGGATTTTATCAACCATAATAAATTCTCAGCGAGAGTGTGATAAATTAGTCATGCGGGCGCTGATGGCTTCGGGGTCGGTTTTCATTTCTTTTTGGCTTTGCAGGTATCCGTTTCAGTGGAGGGCTGACAGAGTCCTGAGCTCACGGCACGTCAGATCAGATCGGACCGGATCTGGACGGCTGCTAAAGCTGTATCGCTCCGGAGGACTCGCAGAACATCTACAATTTAGTGCAACAGCCGTGAAAAGGTAACAAGGTTATCGGTTCTGCGCAATTATCTGTAAAAATACAAGGAAGTGTTCTGGTTATGAGAAGGTTATGAGAGCGTAGGAGCGCGGGAATTATGAGACGTAAAGAAGTGATAAGGTAGTTGTTTAGGCGTGTCATTAATTAGCTATCTTGGAAAATTTCAAATTATTATTTTTTTTATTCTTAACATTTCAATGGCTTTTTAAAAAAATACTTGAATACTTCATTTTTTATAGAAATGTATATTTGTATATATATTTATTTGTAGAATTTGTAGCACTGTAGGATTTGATTTTAATTTCCCCCCCAATTTTTTTTTTAATTCATGTTCTCTCACAGCTAGCATCCTTTTGAGCTAGCGAGTGGCGCAACACGCCCGGAGGAAAGTGCTATCCAAACCCTTCCACTTGCGTGAGCTCACAGACACCTGTGATCGCCTAACGTCGCTATGATCGATCTGCTCTCTCTTGACTCCCAGTTAGGGAGGCTGTAGCATCACCCGGGAATCAAACTGCCGCTCTCTGGGTGATTGCCGTGAGCACTTTTACCGCTGCAAGAAACTCTCCATTTTGTCCTGTTATAGCAAAATAATCGACACTGGGGTGGTGTAACGAAGCAAAGCTACTGTCAGCTACCTGCCGTCCTCCTGTTGGTGGATTCTAGACGAGTGATAGCAATGCTCACACACTACGATTTTAATAGAAAAAGACTTACACTGACAAACATGACGTGTCGATAATAATGATGTGACCGTATAAGGGGAATAAAGATGTACTGTGTGTGTGTGTGTGTGTGTGTGCTTGCATTGACAAGGTCAATATTTTACCTCACAGAATCACAATAAATGTAAAGTCAAACAGTTCAATGTTTTAACAATAATTTAAATATATATATTTTTAAATATTTTTAAATAAAATATATTAAAAAAAAACTAGCTTCGCTTGGTTTCCCACTGACGCAGTGGTTCAGTTTGTTCGTCTACCAAAAACGCTTTGAATGTCGATGCAAATTTCTTGCAAAATTGTAATATATTGCAGTTGTAATATTATTAATATTTATATTCATATTCTTAAACACTTCCTGGTTCGCGTACATTCCGTCTCGTGCGCATTTGGAAAAATAAATACATCTTTAATATATATATTTTGTGTGGTATTTATTGTGTACGTTTACAGCCCCAAAGAGAATTATATCTGTCGTATTTCGTTAAGGTTATCTCGATAAATTGAGCCGAATAGGTTTTTTTTGTTGTTGTTGTTTTTATGTTTGTTTGTTTGTGTTGATAAAATCCCGAATAAACCGTTAAACGATTCCGAACCAGTGAATCGTTTGAAGTGAACCGACTCATCGAATGAACTGGCGTGAACTGGCGCTGGCCCTTTAAGAGCGCGAGAGGCGCGCGCACGAGCCCCCTTTCTTCTCTCTCTTTTCTGGTTACAATGTAACGCGCGCGAGGCACTCTCACCATGGCGCAGGCGCGGAGACACCGAGAGCTCTGTCTCCGTAGGTCGTTTCCTTAGGTTTATTTAATCCTAAAACTCTTGTTTAGAGGTTTCTGTTGTTAAGAACAGAGGGGGGAAAAAAAAAATGGAGCTTAGAGAAAGACCCAGCTGCTTGACCGAGCTGAGGAGCAGGAGTTAAAGCGTTAAAGAGCTTGTTTTCTAGGTTTCCTCTATAAACAGAGAGAGAGAGAGATGGAGCAGAGTGTAACACATTTACACTCATATCCTTCACATTTACTCGCTTAATCCGGAATATTTTGTGTTGATTCTGTATCTGAGTATTATAATTAATCCTGGGGGGAAAATGCTGACTGGATCTAAAACGACCTTTAAAGTGAGGCAGATGCCCGACCTGAAGGTAAGACCTTTTTGTTTACAACATAAATAAATCCTGTTTTTTAAATAAATAGATGTAAGACAATCCTTAAAAACGACAAAGTCATACAGTATTATAAACTCTAAATATAAGGTGATCTATAAACATAGACAAGTGTTCAGCTTTTTCCTTTTGTTTGTTTTTTCCTCTGTAAATAATATCATGAGAATTCTCTTGATTGTTTGTAGTTTGATGAACAATGCTGATATTTATACAGGAATTTAAAATTTTATTATTATTTTTTTATGCAAGAGCACATTCTTGTTAGTCCTTAAATAATCAAAATATTAAAAGTTTATGGCTGAAATGTGTGCAGTTTGTTTCAAGTTAAACTTGCCCTAAATGTTGAAAAAGTTTTAGATATATTTTTAGCTTTTTTTAAAATCTCTACAGACTTGAACAATATATTGTTTTTTTTATTTATCGTGATTAACTTATGGTGGTGCGGTGGTTACAGGTTAGCACGGTCACCTCACACCTCGGGGTCTGTCTGCATGTCTCTCCCCGTGCTTGGTGGGTTTCCTCCGGGGACTCTGGTTTCCTCCCACAATTCAAAGACATACAGATTAGGATAGTAATGTGTGTGAATTTGCACCCTATCCAAGGTGTACCCCACCTCATGCCCTAAATCTCCTGGGATAGGCTCCAGGCCCCTGTGACCCTGTACACAGGATAAAGAGGTATAGACAATGAGTGAGTGATGTACTTAATGGATTAAAAAAAATCTAAACTGTTATCATTTCATATTTCTTTATTAGCCTGAATAGCTGATTCAAGAATTGATTTAGGATAAGTCTGGTTTTTAAAATTAATCATTATAAAAATAAAAAATTATAATTTGGGTCAAAATATCACAAGTGAGTCGTGTGAGCTGGAGTTATGTTTATGCACCGTTCCTTTTCCTCCGTATGTCATTAATCACTCGAGACGTCTACGATGTCTGTTAAATTTTCACCAATTTCACACCTTCTAAGATCAGCGCTAATCACGCTGTATGAGAAAATCAAATTCCGTCCAACAGATCTGTGATTTAAAGCTAATGACGATGACATTACTTTTCTCGCATTTGTGTCGTCAATCAGTGTGACCATAAACACCGGAATTGTTTTTTAATATTTTAGAATATTGTGTTTTGCTTACTGTACTTACTATTGTGTCCTGGCTGTATCATAGCGGCGCTCACGAAATCTTTAATGAAGATTTCTCACAAATTACAGACTTTTTTTAATTTATTTTTTAATTTGCTCAGTGGCAGTAAACTGTAAGCTGAAACTGTGAGCAGGTTGCATTATATCCATTAAAAAAAAATTATATATATATATTTATTACATTTTCAATTAGTAGGTTATGATTTTCCAATGTTATTTTATTATTTTTTTATTGAAATTATAATTTTTTTGTTTAAAAATCTTTATTACAGATAAATAAATAAATAAATAAATGATGCTTGTTTAAATTTAACCCCAAATATAAATAACTAATTATAATATATAAACAAATTTGTTCATGAAGGTTAATTGAAAGTTTAAACATAAAATTTAATTAATTTAAACATTTTAGTACAAAAATATCTTAGTTCATGGAATTAGCACCAGTTTTGTTTTTTTTATTTAAACCAGATTTATTTCCTTAAGAAAGGTTTTTTATTTGTATTTTTTTTTTAACCAAAGCCTTGATGTGGTTGAGCGGTAAAAAAAAAAATATCCAAAACACACATTTTTCAAGTGTTGTTTTTCTTCCTTTACAGTCTTTATTACAAATTCTCTGGTGTATATTTATGTTTTATTTCTTTTCAAAACCTCTTTGTCTCTCAGAGTTTAGAGAGGAGTGTTTATTGTGTGTTATTTTGCCTGTGCAGTAACAGTAATTAGGAAGCTTGGACCCCGTGGTTAGGGTGACGTTCCTGCCACGTACAGTGCCACTAAACGTCTGCTTTATTTGGAGCCTGTAATCTTTCGTCTCGAGGGTCAACCCGAATTCCAGCTCGCCGAGTGCTTCGGTGAAAAACAAAACAGAGTTTGTGTTATTTTGTACACTGATGGAAACTGTGTCTGAGTTGTACTTTTGTGTGCTAATGGGTTACAAGTCACTAATCCTGCTTGTGGGTGTGGCCTGTGTAGTGTTTTGTTGTTTCAGTTCCAATGAGAACTGTTGTAGTTTTATATATAAATCTTCATTCTTCGATTAGATTAGCAATCCTACTAATAGCTCCATACCCACCAGGGGCGCTTTTTAAATATATATATATTTTTTTCTTCCTAAAATTTAAGGTGCTGTGGGGTCGGTCTGAGGAATCGTAGTTTGAATTTGAATGCGAAAGCGCTGACACTGGAGACTCCTTCCATCAACTTTAAATTAGCGCTGCACAATTACAAGCGCGCAAATAAAAATTGAGATACGCACCTGTGCTATTATTTATTTGCATAAGCCTGGAATTTATTATGGGGGTAATATTAGGGGGATGGGGGATTAGTGGTTGGCACTGCAGCCTTGCACCTTCATTTCAGGTCTGTGTCTGTGTGCATGGAGTTTGTAGGTTCTCCCCGTGCTTGGTGTGTTTCCTCCAGCTTCTTCGGGTTTCCTCCTACAGTCCAAAGACATGCAGATCAAGCTAATGGGTGTTTCCAAATTATACATAGTGCGTGAGTGAGTGCGTTAAATGTTGCATTGGACAGTTTTATTTAAATATAATGTTTGAAATAATCACGACAGCAAAAATTCATTGTGGCTCTGTTTCACTTGGAAAATAAAATACCGCTTTGCTGCTCGCTCGTGTGCGGTTAGAGTCCGGGTGTTTTACGGCCCCTTCCCACACCACTGTTGCCATGAAGACCTGAAAATCGACCTCGGGATTTCTATGAGCGCATTTAGTCATGATGTCTGTCTACGAATAAAACCCGAAACGAAGTTTTTTGAGAGATCGCTCTCAACCTAAAGCTTTCAGTAGAACCTAGAGAGATAACATTGTCTCTCTCTCTCTCGCTCTTCCTCTTTCTATTCCCCTCTCTCTGGTTATTTTAAGAAAACCCCTCACCCTCCTCGATTAACACTTGCACGAAAGGCCTTGATGGTCTCAACATCTGGTTGTTTCCATGGCAACCGCAGTCAAAAGGGAAAAAAAAAAATTGGGGAGCTTGTGATGCGTTGGTTTTACCACAGCTATGCGTATGGATGTTAAAAAGGAATCCCTGTGTGTGTGTGTGTGTGTGTGTGTGTGTGTGTGTGTGTGTGTGTGTGTGTGTGTGTGTGTGTGTGTGTGTGT
>JAOVVA010000027.1:17387298-17404301 GCA_028565275.1 Leiocassis micropogon | reverse complement strand
GTAATGGGTCTTTTGTGTATGTAGAAAATGTTACAGATCTTTGAGTTTAGCTCATGAAAAATGGGAGCAAAAATAAATGTGTTGCGTTTATATTTTTGTTCAGTGTAGATTTAAATAATTTATAAAATAGTTGATGTAAACTTTGTAATAAATGTATTTTTTGCCTCACACACTGTGTTTATGAATCGCGGGTTGATGATGGACTGTGTGCTTTCTGTACAGGACAGGATCATGAACCCGAACGCTCACCAGGCCCGAGGCAGAGACATGTTCGGCCTGTGCTGTTTACCAGGTAAGACTCACGGCCACGCCCCTTTCACACCTCATTTCTCAGCACGGGGGGAGTTCAGGGGAATTAAGCAAGGGGAGTAGAACCTCTAATCAAATCCGTTTTATTTTTTTCTTTATTTATTTGCTTGGAATTTAGAAATAAGTTCAATAAAACATTCATGATTTGTGTGAGAGAGCGTGAGAGACCTCATCAGGAGCTTTACAGAGAAATGCAGGCCACAGTTGCGACCCTGCTGAGTTAATCTTTAACCTTCAACACCAATAATTCACTTCTCACACTCTCTCTCTCATACACACACACACACACACACACACACACTCTCTCTCTCTCACGCTCTTGTTCAGCTCAATAAGTCTTTGGTTATAACGGGGATTTGTGTGTTTGGAGCTTTATACTGTAAAGGTTTGTAGCAAGTTTTTAGGACATTTTAATACATCCATACTTAACGAGCTGAGGGAGGTGTGGCCTAATGCAGACGGTGCTCAGAAGGAGGTGTGGTCTAATGCAGATGGCACTCAGAGAAGGCGTGGCCTTCTGCCTGCCAGTCACAGTGGAAGAGGTGTGGCCTTCTACCAGTTAGTGTTAATAAAGGAGGTGTGGTCTTCTACCTGTCAGTCTTAACTGAGGACGTGTGGCCTTCTGCCTGTTACTGTTAATAAATAAGGTGTGGCATCCGCCTGTCAGTCTTAATGGAGGAGGTGTGGCCTAATGCAGATGGTGCTTGGAGAAGGAGGTGTGGCCTAATGCAGACAGTGCTCAGAGGAGGAAGTGTGGCCTAATGCAGATGGTCCTCAGAAGAGGAGGTGTGGCCTAATGCGGGCGGGTGCTCAGAGGAGGTGTGGCCTAATGCAGACGGGGCTCGGAGGAGGAGGTGTGGCTTTCCTTATGTCAGTCTTGCAGACAGCACTCAGGAAAAGTGTGGCCGCCTTCCTGTCAGTCTTAATGGGAGAGATGTGGCCTTGTACCTGTCAGTCATAATGGAGTGGGTGTGGCTTTTTTCCTTGAGTTCTTGTCTCTCATAATTAAAAAACGTTAACGTTAAATGTTTAAAAAACTTTATTACATAAACTAAACATTTAAACTAATTTCATATCGTATGCCTTTGTTTTTTATTTGATTACATTTTTGTTTGTAGTAAAAACTCTTTCTCACACACACACACACACTAGTGAAAGTGGCTAAGCGATAGCGCTCACATTGCTCAGACCTCAGAGCCTGTTAAAGTCTGCTGGCGTTTGTCCTTATCTCACGTAACACAGAAGGGCAGAAACCCAATCAGCCGCTGGAGGTTAACGGATCACGAAGGGGCTGGAGCATTTACTCCATACTCGATCCTCTCACACAAACACCAGAGAGGAGCCTGGTCACGGAGCAGAGGCTACGGCTTGTGTACAGTCATCTGATCCTTCTACATCACTCTCTCTCTCACACACACACACACACACACACACACACACACACACACACTCTGTTACTCTACTTTTTCTTTGGATTGTCATCAAAGCTTTTTGTCGGTTTGTCTTTCTTTTCTTCTGGATATCTCGAGCACTTTGTCACCGCCTTCACTTCCGCTTCAGTAAATCTGCAGACGAGGTGTTGATGGAGTTTGGCTGCCGTGGACAGGGAATCAGCTGCGTTTGTTTTGACTGTCATGTGACGTTCAGCAGACGCGCAGTGAAGGCTGTAAAAGCTGAATAAACAGGCCGGCTGCAGAACAGGAACACGAGAGCGTGAAAGAGCACGCTACTCTCTTTTCAAGTGGAGAACAATATGGATGGGAAAAAAAAGCAAACGGGAAATGTGGAGCATGTGATCACCTTGGAGTGGGAGAACTTTGAACTTCAGAAACGGTGTTGAACCTGAAGTATGTTTGAACTCGGGGCGTATTTAAAGCCCCAAGTTTTTGCTGTTGGATTTGATGTAATTCCTCAATCACTGAGATATTGGAGCGTTTTATTTAGCACACTTTACTCTTTAGCGACAAACTTCTCATGCAGCCCTTTAATTAGCAGTTTAGCGTTTTTTTTAAACACGTCTTCGTTTAGTGCAGAGTGTCAGGATGGGCGACGTGAACATGCCTGAAATCACAATCTCAAGCAGCACGTGTCCGTGTTCAGTGCTCGCTGAAGGGCATTATTGCTCGCTGACAGAAACACTCGCTTAACCGCTACATACAACCTTGCTCTTAATTTTTTGATGACCACGCCCACTAATAATGCTCAACTCGCTCGTATTATGTCCTCATATACAGTACACATATGTACTGTATATAATTTTTTTATTACATTTTAAAACTAATATCGAGCATCCTGCATGATATGAGCAAATTTTTTGCTAAATTATTTTGAATTGCAATAAAAAATCTGAAAAATTTGTATCAAATCAGGATCTTTATAATAAAATATTGTGATATTTATAGAATCGCAACGTAGGGATCGTGATATCATATCAGGCGGCCAGTGGTGATTCCCACCCTCTATTTTTAATGCGTCCAAATTTTACTTCTTACCCAGAGTATCCTGATTCCTCCCTCACTGTTCCTCGTTTCCTTCGGTCCGCCCCGCATCTGCGTCCCAGGATGCCCATGGAATGTCTTGAGCTTCTCAACAGGCATGCACTTCAAGGAACATTTCAGTAAATAAATCTTTTTTTCTTTTTTATTCTTTGGCCTTGAAAGCTCTTTGAAGCGCTACATATTCTCCGAACACCTTCAGTCTGGGTTTTTTTGGGAACGAACCAAGAATCTTTTTCCAGCCTCCACAGATGGCGCAGGATTTATTTATTTATTTATTATGATTTGGGGGAGGGCGTGTCAGAAACAGGATTTCTGGATTTCTATTTTTGTCCTTTTATAAGGGTGGTTTGTTAAATGGAGGGAAAACTTGTCTCATCGATCGTAGCAACGGCATCCAATTAATGCGAGGAAAAAATTACCGGGAATTTCCCTTTAAGTAAGCGAGCTTGGAGTTTTCCACGTGCGCAATCGAGCCGAAACCAGACGTGTGCTTGGTTACGTTGCGCTTCTGAACTGGACTCCTGAGTACAGCTGCATCTGTCTGGAGAACACTGCTGTTTATTTGGCTCTCGGTGGTGGATTCTATGGTAAAATATTTCCACATGTTAGGCTGAAACCAGATTTCCAGCTTTTATACTTTATATTACAACCTTGAAGACTTAATGCGACTAACACGTTGTGGGTGATTCCGTGATGGTGACCTTTTGACCTTTTAATAATGGTTAGAATGTTTAGAATTTATATAAAGAGATGGCCAAAACATGGTATCGGTGCTAAACAGTGTCTCAAACAAGTGAGTATTCAGATAGGATCATATAACATCTTTAAAAAAAAAATTTTTATTATTATTTTGTCTCACGATCCATGCTTCATTTTTTTTTGTAAATATACAAACACATTGATATTTTTATAAAACAAAAAAGAAACACATTTGCTAAATACAGTTTCATGCCCTTTTATGTTTTAGTGTCTGTTACTTTTTTGAATTTAAATCTTTCAACGATCTTAACTGTCATTCAGATGAAACTCGGCCAATTTAGATTTGACATGAAAAGACACGAACCTGAAAAAGTGTATTATTCTAAAATGCTAAATTGTTCAGATATCATACAACATGAATCTGACATGGTTACAGACACTACAGATTTTTACAGGTCATATGCTTCAAGAAGCTTACACCAGTTTTAGTATCAATAAAGACTCATAAATAAATTTAAAATGATTATTGCAGCAAGACAAAGATTTTAAAAAAAATTTGACTTGAAAAAACGAACACGTCTTGGTTTACGAGTACCAAGTATCATGTATCACGCATGACCCCGAGCGTCACGTGATCACAACTGAGCCAACGTTTTTTTTCTCTCTCGTGGTGCGGAATTGTGGGTAATCGTCTCCCCCGCTGGGTCTTAGTGCTCGTCTCTTACTGGTATAATCAACATCCGTGCACACGTGTACTGTTTACTATAACACTGTGTCCGTGCGTGCGTGCGTGCGTGCGTGCGTGCAAAACATATTTTATTTTATACATATCGGTATGCGTGTGTGTACAGCGCACGTGTAGAGCAAAAGTAAGTCTCATTAGAAAGGTTAAAGATCCATTTTCTCTCTCTGCTCAAGGCTCAGCCTGCTGTTTGCCTGCTGTGTGCGCGCGCATCATTGGACACCGTGCCACACACACACACACACACACACACAGACACACACACACACACACACACACACACACACAGACACACACACACACACAGACCCTTCCTACTTTCGCCTTCCCAGACACACACAGACTCTTTCTCTCTGCTCTACACAGAAACACTGCTCTGTCGCGATCCTTTTAAAGGTAAAGTGCAGGTTAAGTTGTTTTATTTTTACTTTACTGCAGTGATTTCGTTAGTGTGTCGCTCAATCGAGTGTCGTTGGAGAGATTTCTTGTTTATTTGTCCGATAAAACAGTGTTACTGGTGTTTGCGCGTGTGTGAAAAGGGTGAAGGAAGGGTAACTGTGTAAGACGAGAAGGGGGAGAGTGGAGCTTACTTTAGATTCACACACACACACACACACACACACACACACACACACACACACACACACACACACAGCACAAGCGCACAAACGGAAACACTTATCTCTCGGGATTTACTTTTAATTTGATTTTTTTTTTTTTTTTAGAGGTAAAGTCCAGGTTAATTTGGGCTGTGGAGCGAATAATTTGAGTTTCCATTATTTTTTATGGGAAAATTAAATTAGGTTTACAAGCATTTTGGAATATGAGCACGCTTCTGGAACAAATTATGCTCGTAATCCAAGGTTCCACTGTACTTTGACCCGTTATTGGAGTGCGTGTGCGCGTGCGTGCGTGCGTGCGTGCACGCGGGTGCTCATTTTTTCTTATTATTGATTCTTGGGAAATTTGGATGAGGCAACTTTCTGTTGATCATGTGACTTCTGATTGTCTGATGTCACAGAGGTAAAAGGGTAACAGGGTTGAGTGAATTCCAAGGTATTTTCCAAAGCAGTTAGTGGCAGGTGTGGACTGTTTTTGATATTTTTCCAAAAAATATGATTTCCAGAGAGAAATATTGCGATATTTATAACGTGACTAAGGCGTGGCTGGATTTAAAACATGACTTTGAGGGTGTAAACTCGGCACATAGTTGAGATGATGATTAACAGGAATATGTGATGGGTTTGTTCAGAGGAAATGAACTTTACTCTCTGTGTGTGTGTGTGTGTGTGTGTTGTCCAACTGAGAAGAGCAGGTTTCTTTTTTCTCCAGCTGTTCCCCCATGAGACCCCATGAGAGTCTGCACAGGAAGCTGGTGGAGCGGCGCGGGATAAACACGAGCCGGTCGTAGCGTTAATAAGCTCGACTGCTGAACTTCCTCAGACTCAGAATAGAGAGAAGTCCAGACTTATACAGACAGGTTTAGCGTAGTTTTCCCAGTAGTCTCTGGGATTGTTTTCCCGTCCCAGTCAATCATGTTAGTGTGTTTATTTATTGATTTATTTATTGATTTATTGATTTATTCCCTAGGATTGTTTGTACAGTTTGTGTGTGAAAATTCACTCCGTATGAAAGTAGAAATAACCGCGAGGCATGTTTCAGATGCACCAGTCTGAACTGATATAGAGGTAAAGAGTGTGTTCCTTCCTGTGTTCATGATGAAGACACTCCAGGAAGTGTTTGCGACTTTCAGTCTCACAACACACACATACACACACACACACACACACACACAGATTAAAAAAACTTTCACGGTTTTTCACATGTGACTGATTTGGAGAACACTTGAGTCACATGATTAAGATCATCTTTTCGATCCTTGTCAATCAGCCCTTGTGCCTCGTAGGTGTGGGCGGAGTCACTCCAGGAACAGAACACACCCATAGAGACAGCAGTATTGATTGCTGTGCATCACTGATTTGATTGTTTCATCTCTGATGAAGTATCCGGCTCAGATAATGCAGTTTGTGTGTTTTGCATACGGTCCGCTCTTTACCCGCTCTCCCTTTTCCTCTTCTGTTTTAGGGGAGTGTGTGCTGCAGAGGGCCATCCTGGTGAGGAAGAAGCTCTCGCCTAAAGAAGGAGGAGGCTGGCTGTCGGGCACTCTGTTCTGCACCCATTTCCGAGTGGCGTTTGTGCCTGAGGGTGGCCCGAGACCAGACGTGAGTCGCTTCTGTTGTGTGTGCAGACCAGTCACCATCATCATAATAATAATAATAATAATGCATTTTATTCATATAGTCCTTTCTAGTCCCTCCAATTCAAACAAAAGATTGAGTAATAAGTGACATTAAAACAATATTAAATAAAACAAAAGACGGTGTAATAATCTAAAACATTTAAAATCACTTGGCGATTCAAATGGAGATTTATCATCCGCATCCTCATCATCATCAGAGACGAGGTTGCGTGACTAGCGTGAGATATACCGACCTACAGTAGGTCACGAACGAGGATGAATCGGCGATCTTCCTAACCGCCTTTGCGTTTTATCCTGACTCCACATCTCTGATGACGTATCCGGCTCAGATAACGCAGTTTGTCCGTTTTGCATACGGTCCGCTCTTTACCCGCTCTCCTTTTTCCTCTTTTGTTAAGGATAATGCCGATCCTGTGCTGCTCGGGGACCACGACGTCGCTCTGGCCTCCATCGAAAAGGTCGTTGCAGGTAAGGACTTCACGCGGGCCAGGATCCGAGTCGGAGCGCCCGTCAGCGGTGTTGACGTCCCGGTGTGTTCTCTGTTGCAGTGGGGCCGTCTCGAACCAAACTGGTGACCCCGAACTCCTCGCTCAAGTTCACTCCCGAGGAGCTGGTGCTGTACTGCAGAGACCTGCGCGTCCTCTGCTTCCTGTTTGACCGGCTCACTCCTGACGCCCAGGCTGTGGAGGTGTGTGAGAGATCGTACGCAAAACAACATGCATGATGTTAAGTCGTGTCGCTAGGTAGCAAGGGAATGCGGACGCTAGGCACCTCGGCATACGAATTGAATTGAGTTCTTAAGGTGAAATTTCGTATTGTGAAACGCATTTTGCCGCAGGAAATAATGTAAATGCCGATGATCCGTTCCAGCCACCTAAAAATTATAACCGACATTCCCAATTTCCAACATTATAAACATATTGTTTCTACATAAAAGCAATAAGAATATTTCAAAATGACATGTAAATGAAGTAAAATATGAAATTAATAGACATAAAACCTCACTTAACCTTAATTTATGATTCCTCTTGGCACCGGCTGCTTTAAAAACCAAACTAAAAGCTCCATCTTCATCTTGATAACATTCTTGGGACCCATGGTGCTCTGTCTTCACTAAATCTTGCACAAAATGCAAAAAAAACACGAATAATATGTGAACTCGCTTTGCTTAAAGCAAGCAAGTGTCGATCAGCTACCGGACGATCGTGCGTGCAGCTCGGTTAATTGTTTGTATGCTGAAAATGCTTTGTATGTCGAGGCAAATTTGTGAGGTGGTGCGTTTGTCTGCCGAGTTACAATTTGATAAGAAGGAAGCATCTTGTTTATCCGTGTCTTTATTTAAGAAGCGCAATTCGCCGTCTTTCGCATACACGAGCTTACGGACACCTGTGATTGGCTAGAGTTCCTGTGACTGACAGCGAAGGAAGTGTATTCCCCTCCCACTCAGAAGGCGTGCACACTTTGCTTCTTTGAAATCCTAATTCTGTGTGGGATTTCTACTTTATAACCAATAAATGTCATATTGAACTTTTATATCATATAATATTCAACATTATATATGCATTGAATAACATCACAACACTGCACATCATATTGAGTTCCTGTATGTCATTTTATAAAAACGTGTTATGATCGAATGAGGAAGCGAGAGATTTTATTGATGGGTGACGTATTCAGGTGCGAGTTTGTTCCTTTGTAGATCACGTACACCATCGCCAAGACGTACCAGCCGCTCAAACCAGCGACCATCCTGTCCTTCCAGAACGCAGCCTTGGGAAGTATCGGTGAGTGAACCCTAGTCACGTGAGTAATGTTTCTGACGCAGCGTTTACACAAACTCGCTTTTAATTAAGAGGTATTGGTTTGTTTCTTTGTTCGGTCTCTGAAACAATCAGAACAGTCTATGTTCTAGCCGCGCTCCGAGAGAAGCATCTGCCCGTCCCGAGTGTGCACTGATTGTCCTCGTCATCATCCGCATCCTAACGTTTACTATGCAAAGAAAATCATTTGAAGGGATGTGAGCCAAGAAGCTCTCCCCTGAGCGGCCGTTAACCAGCTGAATAATGCAGAGTAACCTGACCTACCGGCCTTTACTCAACCCTTGCAAGCTGTGTGTGCGTGCGTGTGTGTGTGTGTGTGTGGTCGCACTCGTGCCTCCATATCACCAGCTCATCAAATAGATTTCACATTCAGACTCCGTCCATCTCCATTTGCAGAAATGAAACAGTTCCTGAGCAACCGGAGGCGTGATCCGAGCATGAACTGGTTCGAGAGCGCAACGGACTGGGAGCAGGAACTGGAAAGGACCGGAGCCACCGGCTGGAGAATCAGCGCCGTCAACGACCGCTTCGAAATGTCCACCAGGTAACACGCACAACTGACCTTTAACAAGTCAAGAGGAATTCCAGTTTACATGAGATATAAACAGAATACGATTGTATTGTGTGATGTTTGGGCTTTAGCACCACCTGCTGTCTGTCAGGTGAATTACAGTATTACAGTATAGCCAGCTCAATCACTCACTCATCTTCTATACCGCTTTATCCTGTATTCAGGGTCACGGGGGCTTGGAGCCTATTCCAGGAGGCTTAGGGCACAAGGAGGGGTACACCCTGGACAGGGGGCCAATCCATCGCAGGGCACACACACACACACATACTCACACACTCATTCACACACTACGGGCATTTTGGGAACGCCAATTAGCCTAATCTACATGTATTTGGACTGTGGGAGGAAACCGGAGTACCCGGAGGAAACCACCAAGCACGGGGAGAACATGCACACGGAGACGGGAATCGAGCCTGTCCGAGTATAACCAGCTTTCCTTCAGAATCAACACCACACATTATTAGGGGAGAAAAAAAATCAGCTATAAGTTCTGTATTGATGTAACAAATTATTCATATACGTAGGAAACTTTATTCACTTTATGCTTATTCGTATATATTAATATTTGTCATATATTCCATGTTAAATAAGTGAATAAATCAACTAAAAAGGAGAATACAGAGAAAAGTTTAACTGTTCACTGATTAATTAGTTCTGATGATTTTTTTTTTATATTAAATCCCTCCTTTTTGATTTGGACAATAGATTTATCCGGATTGCTTGTGGAATTTTTACTTGCTTATTTATTTTCTCTTTTCTCTTTCTGCTCTCCAGTCTGTCCAGGTTTAACGTGGTTCCTCAGAAGGTCCTGGACACCGAGCTGAAGAAAACATTTGCACATTTTAACGAGGGCCGGATCCCGGTGAGTACAAGTACCCGGTGTGCAAGACTTTACAGTAAAACTGCGTGTATGTCAGTGTGAAGTCTAATCCGGCTCGCCCTCCGCAGCGCTGGTGTTGGCGGCATCCGCGCGGCAGCGACCTGCTCCGCATGGCCAGCTTTCAGAACAACATCTATCACGAGAAAGACGACATCCGGTGTGTATCCTTTTTTTTTTTTTTTTTTTTTTTTACTTTCACATTTGCAGCTTGTTTACCGAGACGTTTATAACTAGTTGCATTTTAAAAATGTACATTTAATGTAGTGTAAGAACTAAAATGTATTTTTATGTAAGGGTGACGTGTTTGGTTCGATAAAAACGAACATTGATGAGGTTTTTTGTTCATGTGGTTCAATTGAACAAGTGTGATCCGAGACAGCTTGAAAAGGAGGGTCCGCTTCCGAATGAATTCTGGTGCGGTTCGATTGAAATGTGAACGCACCACGGACCAAAGATGCGTAAATGTAGTCGACAAAGTCTGCTTTGCTAACATTATCTGATAATGATGATGATACCTGAGAAATTTCACTGGTCGACTTTGTTAGCATGGCGCTGGATTGGTTTCGAAAGCTGCTGAAATAAAAAAATATATATATAGGGACAAAATATAAATGTGACATAATTTATAAATTTAACACCCCCAGATTAAATATTACATTTAATGAGCATCCAAGAACATTCACTATCAACAGCGCACTAAAGTGCAGGAGCGCAAGTGATAGCTCTTAAGTGTTTATGAATGTACACCAGTTGAACAGTCTGATGAAATATCTTGTGTTTTTTGTGCTCTCACGCGGCAGGCAGACGCAGGAGCGTGGAGAGTCTAGCAAAGGAGTACATATCGCCGCTTGCCTTTTATTTTTTCATTTGCTTTTATGTGGGAGATGGTTGGCACCCGCTACTGTCTGGATTAAAGTTGGTTGCAAAAACAATTATTCAGCTCATGTTAATTTTACTTAGCAATCCTTAGCAAACACAAGTTAGCTGGCTAGTAAACTAGCTCACGGTAATCTCGGATCGAAATGCACGAAAGAAAATAAATGTTCTAGAGCTTAGAATTACATCGTCCTTATTCACCAACAGCCAAGCCAATTATAATGTTACCATGGTAACTGCAGTTACAGTATGTTCATTAGCTATGTTGTTGGAAACACGTTAGAAACACTTGGTGCAAAGCACTGGAGTGCATTCACTGACTTCAAGAAACTCTCTAGATGATGATGATGATGAGGGTGGCTGTTTTATTCACCATTGTGTTGTTTCCCATGTATAATGTTAGATTTTATAAACTCATGAGTTTTCAGCTGGTAAAGACACCACCTTATTTAATCCACATTCCTTCTGTTCTGTCTTTTGGTCCGATTTAAAAAACGCCAGTGTGAACGCCAAGCGAACCAGGACCAGGACGAACTACTAGTGTGAAAACACCCTAAAAATATTTCACTTTTGAAATATACCTTAAAATATATGGATGTATCTAGTCATAGATGAAACGTATATACAGTATGTGTACTGTACCACAACGCTCTTGAATTCTGGCTTCTGATTGGTCAGGGGTTAATTCATTATTTTCTGACTGTAGGACATCTACAAATCACAGGTTTATATTAATGCATTTATTTTAATATATTGTTATATATTTTGTTAGATTATTAGGTGCTTTTCTGTAAGGAGCTGGTTATTTATTTATTTTCAGAAGGAGTCTCCAGTGTCAGAGCTGTGTAACAGTCAGAATAAAGCTGTGAATTTAGCTTCAGGACGGAGGAGGTTAGGTTTTTCCGTACATCCAGTATGACAAGCTGCTTGTCACTGATTGTTTTACTATAATAGCTCGACACGGGGTGTTTTATTTAGAATGGGTATAAAAACAAAAAGTTAAAATTTTTCACTGGTTTGCCACATGGTACTGTAATGTAGTAGTCCTGTGCTAACGCAATGTAATAAGTTTTCTAACAGTGCTGTTCTGGGCAGGAACCTGGAGCTGATCCTGTTCGGTGGCCAGACGCAGTGTGTGGTGATGGATCTGAGCGACGAAATGCCTCCGCCCGCAGACGTGCAGCTCGCACACACACGGCTCCGCTCCCTGTGCCTCGGAGGTGAGGAATTTAACACTCCCAGCCTTAAACCGACACAGCCTGCGTTCACAAGATCATATAGACCTGGGGTGGGAAATTCCAGCCCTCGAGCCGGGTACTATACATAGACATGATAAAGATGTGAAGAGTGTAAAGAAAGAATGACCTCAGTGGATAGAGATGTAGAAATCTGTGACATGGTCCTTCAGGGCTGAAGGATTCTTTCAGCTCCAGATCAGAAACGTGATCATGATTCTCAGGTTTATCCAGAACAGTGTGTTTTGTTGAATTGTTATATATAATTGTCACCGAATCTCGTGTGAGTGTTTGAGCACTTAATGTACTGACTGTGCGTAAGTCTTGACCCATGTTTCCTTTGTATTAGATTTTTAAGAATATAAAAAAAAATCTGTAAAACCTCAGCAGCCTCATTTCCCCTCTCGTCTGTTGCATCAGCAGTATACTAATCACCGGCCTGATCATCTATTATAATCTGCACCTGTTTCTCATTGAATTATGTCTTAAGTTAGATGATACAAGTCCATCAGGAAGCCTCAAGACTAGATTAGAAATACAAGAAAGTTTCGTTTTTTTTTTTTTAACAAATTATGAAGAAAAGAGGGAGTCAAGACTTTTGCACAGGACTTTGTGCCCAGATACCTCTAGAAAACCTTATTCACTGTCAAAGAAAATGACTAGCTAACTCGACAGGATTCTGTATCTATTCCTCCAGATATCTCATCCTCAATGTCCGTGCCGGATGATAAGTGGCTTTCCACCCTGGAGGGAACTCACTGGCTGGATTACACCAGGTACCGCCGCCACTCATCACTAGGCTCCGACTCCCTTCGCTGTAAAAAACAAATCATCTGAGTTCATGAGGACACTTTCACTTTGCAGAATTAAATGAGTTTCTGGAAATTAATTTCTGCTCGTGTTTATCGACTCGAGTCGCTAACCAGATTAGGGAATGAAAAGCCAGATACCCCCCGATGGAACAGTTTTCCATAAACTGCTCGTGTAAACTCATTACATTTCAATCTGCTTACTTATAATGTAAGCCGAATGAATTGAACTAATTCCCTTTTATTAATATAAAACCTGGTCTGAGCCTGTCATTTAAAACCTTATAGAAAAATATTATATTTTGATGAATAATAAATTATAGAATACACCATAAATGCTTAAAAATGGCCCATAAACATTTAAAACCCCAGGCTCTATGAATATGCATGAATTGAAATGCATTTGGACAATGTAAGTTGTTTAAGTTATAATCTTTTTAAATAAATCATACTTGGCAATCCTTCACCGTTCACTGTTATCACCCAAATAAGGATGGGTTCCCTGTTGAGTCTGTTGAGTTTTTCCCTCAGCACCATCGCCCTTGGCTTGTTCATCAGGGACTAACTGATCTTTTTGATTCATACACATATTTCACATTTTTTCCGAATTTCCATTATTTATACAAATAAAATTGATCGGAATAAAATTTTAATTGAATCCTTAGCAAATACGAGTTAGCCGGCTAGTAAACTAGCTCACGCTATTCCGGGTCAAAATAAGTAAATGTGAATCGTTTAAAATTACAGTACCTTGCAAAAGTATTGATACCCCTTGAACTTTTTCATGTTCTGTAACGTTACAGACCCAAACGTAAATGTCATTTATTGGGATTTTATGTGATTGGCCAAGTGGCACATAATTGTGAAGTGGAAGAGAAATTATAAATAGGTTTAAAAAATTTCTAAAAAATATGACGTGCATTTGTATTTAACCCTCCTTTACCCTGATACCCCTAACTAAAATCCAGTAGTGACTTCTGAAGGCAATGGCTTCCACTGGATTTTGGTTAGGGCCATCAATGACAACCTTTGTGTGTCGCATTCTAGAAATTTGGTGACGTAAATAAAAGTAAAAATGTATTTTGATTGTGGTCGTGATGTTATTCTTGAGGATTCCTTTCTCTGTGACGTTTACGTTATACATCACACTTTTCAGATGCTTATTTGTAAAAGGTTTTGAAAACCGTTTATCATTTTTCTTCCACTTAACAATTATGTGCCACTTGGCTTGTGTTGGTCTCTCACATCCATCATCTCAAATCCCAATAAAATCCATCTTTCTTTTGTGGTTGTAACGTGACAAAACGTGCAAAAGTTCAAGGGGTATCAATAGTTTTTGCAAGACCAGTTATTAAAACAGTATGATGTTACCATGGCAACCACTGTTATGTTCATTAGCCATGTTGTAAGATAGCAAGAAACACATGGTCATACTTGGTTTAAAGCATTCCCTTCATTCAGGTACCTCGAAACGGACTAGTCTTTAACTCCGCCCATAGTTCACTTGTATGCAGACATACAGTAATGCTTATGGATGGGAAACACCATGGATACGATATCACGATACCTAGGTGGCAATGAAATTTGAATAGTGGTTCTGTAAGTAAAACGATTTTATAAATATACAGATTCAATGTAAAAAAAAATTTGTTTTCAGATTTTGTTACAATTCTAAACAAATTTGGCAAAATAATGCTGTGCTGCCACCTGTAGGATTATAGTGGAACTGAAGCAATTAACCACCTCAAACACAAACATGTATAAATAAAAAGATAATCATTATAAAAAAATATATTTTACCACAAAAAGAATCATGATGTGTAACTGAATCGATTTTCTCCATCTATCTCAGTTATACAGTAACTTCAGCTATGTTGTTACATGGCTAGCTTGGGAAACTGAAGTTCTACCTATTCAACCTGTTCAATTGTACAAAAACACTGGGTCATACTTGGTCCAAAGCAATGCAGTTTATTCTGTGACTTCTAATCTCTAGCTCCGCCCACAATTCAGTTTTAGACTTAATAACTTTGCTTTTAGGTTGCACATTAAAGGTTCTATGTAGAACCTTACAGTAGACTTGGGTCTCTGTCTGAAAGCATTTCTAAACAAAAACCCAAGTGTTTGAGTTAACTGAGGTGTGTGTGTGTGTGTGTGTGTGTGTGTGTGTGTGTGTGTGTGTGTGTGTGTGTGTGTGTGTGTGTGTGCGCGCGCGCGCGCGCGCATTAGGTGCTGCCTGAGAAAAGCCGCAGAAGTGTCCTGCTTGCTCCAGAGGGGTCAATTAACCGTCGTTCTACAAGGTGCGTCTTTATCACCAGAGTATTCATTTTTTCACCACCAACGCAGAGAAAAACCTTTAAAACGCAGCCTCGTCTCTTCCACTCAGTGACTCAACCACTGCTAAAAATACCTTGCCAGGGTGAGATGAATAAGCATGACGACTACATTATGAACATGTAGGTTGATGCTGACCTGTACGTGTGAAAGCCTGACTCATGCGCTACATCATACGCAATGCTAATTTAAAACATGCAAAAAATCATGTAAGGATAATTAATAAATCAGTTGATGGGGTGTACATTTTTTAGCACTCTTTACCAACAATTCAGGTGACTTCTAGATATAGCAGATAATAACAGGGGAAACGAGTTGGTGGTGGTTCTCAGTAGATGTGTTGTGAAGGGGAGAAATAATTAAGACGTGAAGCCCAGTGCAACCACAAGAGGGCGCAATGCTACAAGAGTGACTGTTGTACAGCTTTTTCTCTTGCTTTTGCATTTTGTGACCATTGTATCATAACAGAACAAGAACCTGTCTCATAAATGTTAACTGTGCAAAACCTTTGTGTTGCATTATAGAAATTTGGTGACTTAAATAAAACTCAAATATTAATGAGCAGGGCAGGATTTTTATCACTATTATTATCAGTGTATTGATTGTAGTGGTGCTGTTATTCTTAAAAATTTGTTTCCTTTGTGTCGTTGACTCTGTGCTCGTCGGTGTTGTCCCCGCAGAGCCAGAGGACCGGGACATGAACTGTGTGGTGTCCAGTCTGGTGCAGGTGATGTGTGACCCATACTGCCGTACCATTGCAGGCTTCCAGAGCCTGGTGCAGAAGGAGTGGGTCATGGCGGGACACCGGTTCCTCAGCCGCATCAACTACCACCGGGACAGCGACAAAGAGGAGGTCAGAATGCAGATATTTTTTTAAAGATGTACATCAGCCCCTCTGCCATGAGGTTAACTGTGTCGAAAAATTCTCCGTCCATCGTCAATATATCCGCTATGTGTGGGAAACGCTGGGTTAAGATTTATCTACAGTATATCCTGATTTCTTAAATGGGTTGTCCATGCGTGGTCTGAATTGCGGTCTAAAAATATGTCCATGTGCTCAAGGTGATATACAACGTGTGTTTGGTGTTCTATGTTTAATGTGTTCAGGCTCCGATCTTCCTGCTCTTCCTGGACTGTGTGTGGCAGCTGTGGGCTCAGTTTCCGGCCCGTTTCCAGCTGACTGAGTCCTACCTGCTGGCCCTCCATGACAGCGTGCAGCTGCCTCTGTTCAACACCTTCCTGGCCAACTGTCAGCGAGAGCGATGCCGCCGATCACAGGTACACACACACTAATTCCCTCTAAACCAGGTCATTTACACACTCTCAGGATTGAGTTTTTTTAAATACCACAGCTTTTAAATTCTTGATTTTTGTTCAGAAGGTGTTGATTGATTTTTGCTAGTAACAAATCATCACAGGGACTGGTAGAATCAATGCTAAAGAAATAAGAATTGCAAAAAGCCCCTTTACGTAACTGATATACAGTACATTGTGGTCTTCTACACCTCTCTTCATATTTGATACTCGATTTAATGTTATTTTTTTTTGTGCAGCACTTGTCACCGAGCTACACTCCAGTAAACGGGCTAAGAGAGTTACCCAGAGGCTCGGCCGAGGAGCCAGTGGACCCTCCCTACCCCCCTGTGTGGGACTGGGCCCTGCAGTATAGCAGTCAGAGACGGGCCCTGTTCACCCAGCCTGTGTGCCGACCCGTTTCCCCTGCACCTGTCCTCAACGGCAACCTCAACACCAACCTGCAGCCAGAGTGGGTGAGTATATGGGAGGGCACATAGGTGAAGAAAAGACTGGTGAGTGTGGCTATGGAGACTGGTGGGCAATTGTGTTGAGGATGCAAGGAGCATGTAAAGTGGAATGTGGTGGACATTTAGTTAGCAATGACGGATTTCATATAGGGGGCCACCTGGATGAGGATACGGGGGGCTTTGCGTGAGGATCCGGGTGGGGGGCGG
>JAOVVA010000027.1:17373366-17387132 GCA_028565275.1 Leiocassis micropogon | reverse complement strand
AGGATACTGGGGGTATAGAGGTGGGCTTGTGGTTGAGGATACTGGGGGTATAGAGGTGGGCTTGTGGTTGAGGATACTGGGGGTATAGAGGTGGGCTTGTGGTTGAGGATACGGGGTACATATAGGTGGGCTTATGGTTGAGGATACGGGGTACATATAGGTGGGCTTGTGGTTGAGGATACAGCGTACAAATAGGTTGGCTTGTGTGTGGTTGAGGATACATAGGGCATGTCTGTGAGGAAACACAAGGCATATGGGCAGACATGAGGCTGAGGATTCAGGAGGCATGTGGTATGCATGTTTAAGATGCAGCTGAACATGTAGGGGGCATCTGAGTGGGCATATGTGTGAGGGATACAGGTGGGCCAGTGAACGGGCATGTAGTTGGGTACGTGAAGGGAATCTGGGTCATTATTGCTTGTGTTGAGTCATTGGATGCTAATTAAAATGTTTAAACTGTCCTAGTTGTGCAAAGGTGCTCTTTTCAAACCAGGCCAGCTTTAAAAAAACAACTGTGCCAAATTCAATTCCCTCTCCTAATTAAATTCTCAGCCTGATTAGAGCACCTAATTTCCTAGTTCATAGAGTATAAAGTAGCCTTTCAGTACCTCACTCTTTTCTCTCTCTCTCTCTCGCTCCCCCCTTCCCTTTTGTCCCTGCTCAGAGTGACAGCTCTGTCGGCTCAGTGTTCCTGCTCTCGCGTGGTGTCTTTTCTTGTCCTTCCAACCTGCTGCCGTGGAGAAGCGGAGGTTCTTACAAAAAGAGTCACACCAGGGCTCCATCCTGCGAGGGCCTTCCTGCGCTGGAGCGACTTATCAGAGCTGAACCGTTACACTCCAGCCTCCACAAACCCCACGGGCCTCTGCTGCCCCTGCTCCTCGGGCCCTGCGTGCACATCTGGAAGAACTGCTACCTGAGAGGGGCGCTGCATGCGCAGGTAATTTCTTTATGCTTTATTTGAAATTAAAAAAAGAGACCTTATTTAGTGACTTTGAATCAATTGGCTAATATGACAGGCAGTATCATATTAGCTAATTTGAAAGCTATTTAGGTTGTGTAAAAAGATTTTTAGCTTCATACCCCCGATAAAGCCATTTCACATTGGCAGGAGAAGTTTTTAAGTGCGATGAAGATGCAATGATCTAATGCATGTATTATTCAAAGTATTTGCAAACCTGAACACAAATACGTCAGAATTCCAGTTCACATTTTAGATTAAAAAAAAATACAGTTTTTAATTTTATTTATAATGGCATTTATTGAGGATTAGTTTATTTCAATGGCTGCGTGCAGGGAAATAGTTTACCCATTTTAAAGGGTTCAGATAACAAAAGAACAATCTATTAAGAATAAAATGTAATAAGAATGGTCACGTATAGGAATGAGGCACAAAATGAAGAAATGTTTCTTCAGAGTCAACCTGAATAAATTTTCAAGTTTATCAGGGGTTTTTGGTTCGTGATAATTATGCAAAACACCTTGCACATAAGTAAGATGTCTGTTTTCAGGCTTTCACGTACCCGATGTCGTCTAACACGAGGCACCCGGTGGAACAGCTGGCATGGGAGGTGGAGAACCTGCGAGAACGTTTGGCCCAGGCCTCCACGGGCCGTCCTCAGAACCGCAAGAGACAGGAACACCGCCGCCTCGGCTCCAACCTCAATCAGAACACCAACAACGGCACATTCCTCTTTTCCTCTTCCTCCTCCTCTTCTTCCTCTTCCTCCTCCTCCTCCTCCTCCTCATCTTCCTCCTCATCCAGGAGCTCTCATCAGGAGAGCCCGGGCCGCGTTTCGGGACGTTCCGGCGGCAGCGACGGACCCAAACACACGTTCCTGTTCGGTCGGTCCACTTCGAGTTCTAGTGCCAAACTGCCCAAGAGTAGCGGCTCACTGGGGCACAAGCCTCGCTGAGATTTAGAGTTAACTCATGCACGTGGGATTAAGGACCAAATGTTAGAAATATTTGCTCTGTTTCACTGACTACAAAGCACTTTCCTTTCCATAATCAGCACACATCTCAGCCATGGGGTAAAAACTCAAAAGCACAGCATTCCTTTATCCTAAGTGTTTCAAACAACGTTACTTATATGTATATAGTACTTATTAGTGTGTACTACTACTAGTAGTAGTAAGTAGCATACAGTGCCTTGCATAAGTATTAAATCCCCTGTGAACTTTTCCACATTGTTTTTTGTGTTCAAACACAAACCAGAAATAGACTCTAGTTTGAAGCATGGTGGTGTTAGCATCATGTTTAAAAATAACCCTTGGTCTCTTGGGTGTGTCCCAAATCCCCTTTTACTTTTGGTGAACAGCCTTTTCTAGGACGAGTCGTATCAAGATCGTGCCATATTTTTTCTTCATTTATTAAAAAAAAAAAATTTATAACATCCAAAATGTGCGATCATTTTATAACCAAACCCTGATTCATAGTTTTCCATAACGTTCTCTTAGATCACTCTTTGGTCTTTATGCCGCTGCTAGTTTGGGTATCTTTAGATTTATAATCAGACCATGTGACGCTTTAATTGCACATTTCACAAGAAAGTGCTCTACATAACAATTATGGGCCATGAAGTATAAAGTTAAAGGGGGTGAGAATTTATGCAAGGCACTGTGTAATAGTAATATTGGAAGTGATTACTGACGTATTGCAATATTTCAAGCACATTTACACTCACGAATGCACAATAGGATGTAAAAGGGTCCAAATGGAGACACGCAGGATTTAATCCTAATTCCTCATGACAGTTGTGTTTATTGTGTTGATTGTCTGATTGGGTAAACAAACCCTCCCAACAAAAAATTATTGTGTAGTTCATGCCAAATATCTACTTTCAATCCTCCAAAAAAAAAAAAAAAGGAAAAAGAAGGTTTTTTCAGTTTTTTCATTTTCAGTAGATGGCAACAGTGTGTATACAAGTCATTGGTCTGGATTAGGATTAACAGGTGACAGAAGGAGGAAGTGTGTGTATACATGAGGTACAATATATAAGGTGTGTATGGTTTTTATATATATATATATACTTGAGGTCCAGTATTAAGTATGAAGAATTAAAACACAGGTTTTGGATCATTTAAATTATTTGTAACATTCCCATTAGACGTTTTACCACTTATGGTTTAACGAGAACGAGTCTTATGATCATACCACGGCGATGAGGTGTGTACGGACAGTAGTATTTAGTGGCTTGTTTATTTTGTCGTTTTTATATTTGTGTATGTATGTATGTATGTATGTATGTACTGTATGTATGCAATGAATCTTCGGTACTTCTTTCAGGGTCTGGATGTGACTTAATCAAGACCTACCATGATCCTCGTGTGTGTACAGAGTACTTCAGGAGTCTGAGACCAAACAGAAAACATGTTTAAACAAACAAAAAGATGAGTAATGGTAGATTTTTAGCTAGTTAAGTTTGATGAAATGTAAGCTATTAATCATGTGCAAAAGATGAAATATTTCTTAAACCTCGTTCACTGAGGATGAATTTAATGCTACACAAAGCAAAAGGTGGAAGAACTAAACACTAAGAAATTAAGAAAACCTGTTTAAGTATGTCTAAAGTTCACGAAAAAAAAATGTTGGATCAAATTAAATAAAAATAATGCATAATGGAAGTATTTTCACTGGCACTCTCAGACTTCTGGATCACACTGCAGCCTACATTAAAGACGTACCCTTGTATATGATGATGATGATGATGATGATGGTTGTTTAAAATGCTGTGTATATGCAAAAACCTGTCTCACATCAGACCTGTTTTATGTTAATTTGAGAGTTACACATGTTGTACTTGAACTCCAGAAGAAAAGGTACTCGGCAAACAATGTAGATCGAATCTAAAATACACAGCACCCTTGAACCAAGACTGAGTCTGCCTACGTTTATTTACAACCACGCCTTTATTTTTTCTTTTTCAAAGCATGGTTTTATCAGACGCCTGAGCGTCCGCACCCAGCTTCCTCTTGGAGGAAATGACCGAGTGCATGTTCCTCCTAATTGATCTTCAGCAGCAGGTTTTTTTTTTTTTAATTCTTCTTCGCAGCCTGAAAGCCAGAGAGCGAGTTACTGCGGTTGTATTGTGCGGCGTTCCCACACGCTCGAGCCGGTTTGTTTATCCCCGGCGCTACAGGAAGGAGAAACTCATTTCCTCTTTTTCTCTGATGTGTATCAGCCTGGCTCGGTCTCACACGAATAAGTCCACATCTCGGATCAAAACAAGTGCGTTTCACTTAAAAAGCTGAACTGATGATGGATTTTGTAGAAATGAAAACCGACCACGTGATGAGATTTGTGACGATTTTTATATTTGTATGAAAATAAATATTTACACCATCACTTTTACAAGAAGCATGAGGTCAATGTTTTCAGTGCAAATGTACGCAATACGGTCTTAAACGACATGGAATACAGAAACAAGCTCAAACAGTGCACGCTGAAAACAAACTACAGTCTTCAGTTTATGGAAATCAGGCAGCTAAAAAAAACGCCAAAAAACTAATAAAACAGCAAGAATGCAGTAGAGTGTAAGTATGGAATAAAACACCGGGTCGTGCTGTTGTAGGAAAATAATCCATGATCTAGTGATGTGAAGAAGCCGAGTTACCGGTTCCAGCTGGAATTATTTTCCTGTAACGGCATTTCCTGAAAAGTTTTACTCATCAATCTTTAACAACAGCGACTGATTTATCGATGCTTAAAGTTGGCATTCGTTAACAAACTTGGATAGCATTCTTTTTATCCATTTAGAGTGACATTTAATGTTGTGGGATGCCCGCAAGCGACAAACCTGTTTTTAAAAAAAAAAATTTTTTATTACCTTTCCTTTCTCATATACAAGAGCCATATACACAGTCTGATTCTTGAACTCTGATATCCAACACCCTTAGCGTATGGTGTTCACTTTGGCAATCACAAATCATAAAGTGGACACGCTTCATGGCAGTAGATATCTTAGGAAATGTTCCACTAATAATCAAATCCCACTGTTAGCTTCTCAGGAAGTACCCCATAGGACATTCAGGATTGTGAAATAATTACAGTTTGTCCGTTCTTCTTCATAAATGCCTGTCCGTTTTCAAGACGACAGTCCCTACATTGTCTGCAAAAACAAAACAAAAAACAAAATACCACATTCCTGCTTGACGATGTGAACGTTTAGTCTTTCTCGTCGATCAGCTGTCTTTGGCTCCCGAGCGGTGAGTAGTCAAAGCCGTTGAGGTGGCGTAGGGACTTGCAGACGGGGCAGGGGTAGTCAGCCAGACCCTCGATGTCCTCGAAGGCCATGTTGACGATCCGGACGATGCAGGGCTCGCAGTACAGGTGGTTGCAGGAGAGTCGTCTGAGGCGGGCGCCGTAGGAGATGCAGCTCTGGCAGTGAGGTTGTAGGTCCGAGCCTGGAGAGAGGCTGCCGGTCAGAGAGCTGCTCTCGGCACTCGACGCCTGGCTCGATCCCAGCCTCATGGATGACCTGAGGATGGAAGAGTTTAATTATGATGATTGTAACAGGTTAAAGGAAATAAGAGCAATGTTTCAGAAGGAGGAACACAATAGTAATGCCTTTTTACCTGGATCTATTGTTAAACAGATTCAAACTACATTACACGCACAGAGTGAGGCAGCAGAGAGAAACCTGAGCACCAATTTCAAAACTATTTCATAAATAATTATTTAAACTGATATCTTTCTGTCAATATGGGGATCATCTTACAATAAATAAATTAACTTGAGACTTTAGGTCAAGACCACAGAGCTGATTAAGACAAAATGAGGTAAGATCGAGACCAAGATAAATCTGCAACTGCGACAGCTGTCCTATAGCTGTCTTGTACATCAGTGATAAACAACAATGACCAAGAAACCACCTGCAATCACACTCACTAGCTGGGAAGATGAGTCAGTCTGTTATTGTACATTTTAGTGAATAAACTTGGCTAATAAGCTTCTAGATAACCAATCACAGACCCAAGACGTGCTCAAAGCTGACCTATATGAGCCTTCCGTCCAGAAAAGAGAGAAGAAACCAAGTGCCTGAAACTCCTGTTTGCTTCGACAGCTAATTTGGTTTATTTGTTTATTCGGGGTCCAAGCACCAAGTAGTGAGATTTATAAACAACATGGCCGCCACATTCCCATCAGATCTAGTGTTTTACTCAAACAGCTTAAATTTAGGACTGGATAAAAGCAGTCCAAATTTTTTGTGTGCAAAAACTGAGGTGTGGTCTTTAATAAGAGGACGAGTTATGCTTCTCAGAAAATGAGATGCTTTCTGTTTGAGCTGAAGTTTGGTGTGCTGGGTCATTCTGCTAATCTGGTTGCTTCTGGTACGTTTTTCATTCCTGAAAAAAACTCTTGCCTTTTTTTTAATCGAGGCTTGAGACCGACACTGAGAGTGTGCTGACCTGTGCACCACCGTGGCTGTGGCTCTGTCTTTGGGAATCGAACCCTGGTGTGCTGCAAGACAGGTCACAGGTGTTCTAATGATGGTTAATTACACTAATTAATTACACAGCGTGGGTGAGAGTAGGTCTGTACGGTCCACAGTACTGAGGAGAGAGCAGCTGCCTGCCAAAACCCAAATTCACAACCAGTCACAGAAGCACTTTCAGCAACAACACACATCTGATAACGTTATGTGTTGTAACCTTGTTGTGTTGTTTTATTTACAGCTACAAAGATAACAAGCTTCTAACATTAGGCTGAATCCCATATCCCTCTCTAACCTCTGATCAAGGGCACTACTAGGTGTGTGGGTCTAGGGATTGTACACCCTACATAGTGCACTACCTTCCCATTAAATGCAGTTGGGGATTCAACTCCAGAACCCAGAAGTTAACAGAGCCGATATTAACAAGTGGAAATATAAAAAGAAACGTATGAGATTTAAAGGACTGTCCACCACCTCCATGGTTAATTCCCCTCAACTTTTTGCTACGTAGTAAGAATTGAAAACTACTTTCACCCCTGTTAATCAGACTAACTGTCGGTCGTCAGCTCCACCAGTCATGATTAGTCGTGGAAGGATACGTGATGGTGGGGCAAAATAACTGGTTAAATAAACAGACATACCATAATCTGTTGATGATAAATGGTGTTTGTGGAACTGTTGTACGTATGTAAAAGCAAAATCACACTAATCAATCAGTTCTGATATTCATTACAACAGCACGACCTCGAGTGTGAAAAGGACAACTGGGTTAGGTGAAAAACATGGACGGCATCAGCCAATCAAATTTCAGCATTTCAAATAAACATGTTCATCTGTGGTCTCTGTAGTTCTGAGGGATGTTTGTAAAGACTGCTAGGATTACACTGATCACTTGTGATTTTTAATTAATTAATTATT
Source organism: Leiocassis micropogon (assembly GCA_028565275.1). Lineage (NCBI taxonomy): Eukaryota > Metazoa > Chordata > Actinopteri > Siluriformes > Bagridae > Leiocassis > Leiocassis micropogon. Next base: position 17,379,781 of record JAOVVA010000027.1, on the reverse strand, counting down.
CCATATCTACTATCATTTTCATGGCTTCAGTGTGAGAAAGCCTGGTTCTAATGGGTCTGCTTTTTATTTTTGTATAGTAATTGTTAAGCTGTTGAGGGGGGGAAAAATTTATATTTCCAAGAGTGTTATAGTTTGATCTCCATCATCACCATAGAAACTGGTTAATAGAGAGAGAGAGAGAGAGAGAGAGAGAGAGAGAGACAAGGGAATAGAGTAACCCAGTTCCAGACATGTCGTTATGAACCTGTCTGATGTCTGACCGACGCCGCCGGTCTGATGCGCTGTGGGATCGGACGTGAAGCGCGCGCTCACCTCTGAGATGAAGCCGGAGTGTTCTTCAGACAGTCGAAGCTGAGCGCGGAGAGAATCCTCCAAAACATGGCCATGCCTCCTTCTCTCATCACAGCGAAGAATCCCTGCTCCCCGGTTCCAGCTCCAGCTGTTCCTGCATACAGATGTTGCCTGGCCCCCGTTTGATTACAGAATGCACCAGAGGATAAGAGAGAAAAAACACACACACACAGCTCGTGGAGGGGGGGGAAAAAAAATCAGTTCACAGATACAGACAGACTGTAGAGAGAGAAAATTCCGGATTCCACCTTAAGAGGCGCAGAGATGTCGGAACTCGGTCCTGTCTCTGTCTCTCTGTCTCTCTGTCTCTCTAATGTTAAATTCCACTAGATAGAAAACGCACGCGCTGAAAGTTCCTCTTTGTGCTGAAAGCCTCGAGCGTGTAGGTGTCTCTATCCTGCACTCATCATCATCATCATCATCATCCTCACTGTTATCGTCATGCAGCGAAGACTTTCCCGATTTCCAAATACGCTCACCAAAAGGGTCTGGTCTCATCCTTCATCTGTCTGTCCTGTGTGCCGGAGGATGCGTAGCCATGGCAACCGCACGACGGGAACGCGCCCGCTGTCTGAATTACGCGCTCCGAGACGCAGCGCAGACCCATTTGCGCACGAGCGCTGCGTCCAGATCCGACCTGAGCCGACAGCGCGCGGCACCCACCACCGAGGTATTTTTATCTCTCTCTCTCTCTCTCTCTCGCGCGCGCGCTGTCGTTCTCGACTCTACAGCAGGAGGGGAACCTGTTCCACCAGCCGAGTGTTTCACAACCAGCAGAGAGCCTCGTCTGTGGCGCAACAACTGACACACGAGCTGAGCGACGCCTCCACTTCCTCTTACGTCCCTTACTGACCAGTGTGTACAGCCTGCAAGTGTGTGTGTGTGTGTGTGTGTGTGTGGCAACACACCCACCTCTCTCTCTGTATGTGTGTGTGTGTGTGTGTGCTCTCATGCATGTGTCTCTGTATTGGTGCTAAATATAATACATAATTAGTTCTAAGTGCTCTATGTGTATTCATGTGTGTGTGTGTGTGTGTGTGAATCAAAAGTGATTGAGAGAGAACCATTATGATTTATTAAGAAATGCAAGAGATAATTAATGTCCGCATTCCATTCTAAAAGGTCACACCAATTCTCTCAGGTTCACCCACTGTATTATTTTTGTCCTGTATCTGATAAAGGTCTCCTTGGTAGTTCAGCACACACACACACACACACACACACACACACACACACACACACACACACATACACATCTGCCTTTGATCATTGCAGAATGTTTCACTTTTATCTATAAACTCATCTACTTCCTGGACTCAGATACAAAAGAACAAACAAACAAAAAAATAAATAAAACAATTCCCTCCAAGAAGTTTGTACAATAATTTCAATATTTACACACACATGCATGTGTAATGAGCAGCATACTCGTGTCTGTAACGTGTGTAAACTCTTATCTGGTCAGAACACAAGGTGTACTAAACTCTAAAAGATACTTAAAGATCCCTGGAAGTACTATAGGATGGGGCCCAAGTTTTTATTTATTTATTTATTTACTTACTCATTTGCTTACCTTTAATACATGACTGTGACTGATGCAATCTCTATAAAATACAAAACTTTCCATTTTAGGCTAAAGGTTTAATGCACATTTCCAGCTTAAGGATTCACACTGTAGGTGGAAAAAGTACCTTTTCTTTAAACAGAAAGAAAAAGTCCCAGAAGAGAGTTACTTATCACTCTGTGGTTCCTCTCATAAGACTTACACACATTATTAATAGCACAGAAGGAAGTGGTTCTGTAATGGAAAAATGAATCATCGTGTTTGACTATTAGCGACTCACCCTGACACAGTTGTTTGGGAGGGTGCCAATAGTTTTGCACTCAACAACTTCTTACCATCAAACTTGGTATAATGTCGAGTGTCGAGAAAAAAAAAACATTACTGCAGTGTGATCAGGGGGAATACAGAGTGCACAGAACACACACACACACACACACACACACACACACACACACACACACACACTCACACTCGTGAAGTGATAAGGAAAGAAACCCAAGAAACAGAAATGCAGAAGAACTGGTACTGAAATGTCTCAATAAACTTCTTGCTTCTCAAGTTGTGATAAAATCTACTCTGTTTAACATCCAGTCACATGGCAGTATGCAAATGAGTATACTATTTATTTATTTTTTTATATATATATTTATGTTAATAAAAAAGGTTGATTTCTGGAGAAAAAAAAATAGCAGAAGAAACAGCCAATGACCTATTTATACTCTTTAATTTAGGTTGCAGCTCCATCTGCTGTTTATCATGGGAACTGCAACTGCTGATTTCAATATTTATGGTCAGGGGCTGTTTCAAGTTTCTTTACTTTTTTATTATTATTATTTCTTAAACGTGTGTGTGTGTGTGTGTGTGTGTGTGTGTGTGTGTGTGAATCAAGGGTCCCTGAGAGACATTTATTAAGAAATGCTATAGATAGATAATTATTGTCTGCATTCCACTCTAAAAAGTCACACCAATTCTCTCAGGTTCACCCACTGTATTATTTTTGTCCTGTATCTGCTAAAGCACACACACACACACACACACACACACACACACACACACACCTCTGCCTTTGATCAGTGCAGAATGTTTCACTTTTATCTTAAAACTCATCTACTTCCTGGACTCAGATACAAAAAAACAAGAAGAAAAAGCAATTCCCTCTAAGACGTTTGTACAGCAATGTCAATATTTACACACACATGCATGTGTAATGAGCAGCATACTTGTGTGTAAACTCATATCTGATCAGAACACTAGGCGTACTAAACTCATTCTGTCCTTGGAACTACTATAGGATGGGATCCAAGTTGTTTATTTATTTATTTATTTATTTATTTATTTATGTATTTTTTACCTTAATACATGACTGTGATTGATGTTATGTCTATAAAATGCAAAGTTTCCATTTTAGACGAAAGCTTGATCCATCAAGACAGTTCCTTAGGGTCACTCATCATCCTTAATGAGTCTGACAGTGCGTTCACTGTACTCAATAAATCTGAGGAATCCAGGGAGTAATTGCTGTAGATGTGATAAGTGATGGACACAAAGACAAGTGTTCTGGGCTTGCAGCGAGCTCCTGGGGCTCCAAGAAAATGTTTTGCCTGGAAACTTTACTGGAATTTGATTCTGTCTCTGAGTAGTGAAGTTTTGCTTAATCCAGCTGTTCAGGATATTAAACATCTGTATGTGCAGTAAGTAACAGGACTGAACTGCAAAGATAATCACACAGTTCACATTAGCAGCTTGTACAGCATATGGAACTGTATGTGACTGTACGTGTATGTGTTTGTGACTGGAGATATCTGGCTGTAGTTGAGTGTAAAAGTTTGTACAACCTTAGAACAAAATAAAGATGATGAAGAAAAGAAAAAGCTAAAATCATGCCTGTGAATAAATGAATAGTGTAAAAATCTTTAATAAAACTTGACATATCTGTTCAAATGTATGTTCAATTCAATTTTATTTGTATAGCGTTTTTAACAATTGACATTGTTGCAAAGCAGCTTTACGCAATCAAAAGAATTATTGAAGTTTTTATGAAATGTGAATGTGTATGACTCTAAATGATAAGACTGTCCCAAGAAGACAATGTCTGTTCTTCTACTCTCTAGCTTCTGAACACCTCTCTGCTCTCATTTGAGGATATATATTTTTTGATATAAAGCATTATAAGATCTTTACATGAGGATGGATGGGAATTAATCTGTTAAAATCTAAATTTTTCTCCCCACAAATTTGGGGTGTGTAAACTTTTGCATTCAGCCGTAGACAGCCAGTGCACTACACCTATCTGACATTTAATAAACTGTCATCTGAGTGTGTGTGTGTGTGTGTGTGTGTGTGTGTGTGTGTGTGTTTTACAGATGAGAGGTGATAATTATTGTGTTGTTGATCTAAACACCAGATTTGTGTTTTAATATCTTTGTATTAACAGAAAGGAATTCCTTAGCGTCGCATTCCAGAGCCTGCGATGATGTCAGGTGTGAGTGATGCAGCAGTGACATGCATGAAGCCTCATTTGAAAGCCGGTCACATCATCACACAGCCTGTTGCTAAGCAGTGCATGAGAGCAGGAGCGGTGTGTGAATCAGAGACGAGGTGTGCAGCATTCAGCTGTTCCTCTCTGGAACTTCACCCTGTTTCACATGAAGCAGATGGAGAAACCTGATCAGGATTTAATGTCTAATCCTCTTCACTGCTAATCATTTATAATTCATAATTCAGTTTAAATGCATGCAGTTTAATTAATGTAAATGTGCACAGAACTCAACAGTCTGCTGTTAATGCTGATGTGATATGTGATTACACACACACACACACACACACACACACACACACACACACTAGAGATGTAGGAATAATGACACAATTGGAGGATGTGTGATGGGTCATGGCTAAAAGTCAGCCTGCTTTTAAACGCACTTACAGAATCTCTTGCTATTATTCTGCTCAAGCTGCAACATCTGTGAGAGCACATGTTAGGCGCAACAAAAACAAACAAACAAACAAACAAACAAAAAATTATGTCAGACAACTAATAAATAAATAACCAAATAAATATTATTTGCTAAATAATATTATTGTCACTGACAATTTGTTAAAATAAAAAAGAATCTTTAAAAAACTGAGATTGAACAAACTTTATGGTGGGGTAACTAACTAACTAACTAACTAACTAACTAACTAACTAACTAACTAACCAACTAACCAATCAACTAACTAACTAACAGCTCACTGCTACTCCTCGCAGTATTTGTGTTTGTATTTAAAAGGTTATTGTTGCTGTTATTTATATCGAAAACATCATTGTTTCTGAAGACGTTGTTCATGTAAATTATTGTTATTGTTAAAAATGATGATGATCGTTTTGACATGTTGTCGTGGTTCTTGTTTGTTGAAAATGTTTTGCTGTTGTTGATATTAACAATCATTCAACAAGTATTGTTGCTCATTTTGAGAATATTGTTCTTGATGATGTTATTATTGTTGTTGCTCTTGTAAATGTTGAAATTGATTGCTTCTGTTGACATTAAAAATATTGTTTTTGTTTTCAATATTGGTATTGTTGAAAATGTTGCTGTGGAGGTTGCTGTTGATGTAAATGTTGTTGTTATTGTTGAAAATATTGTTGCTGTTGCAAATGTTGTTGACGTGACGGTTGTTAATGTTGAAGATTTTGATGTTAAAGGTATTTTTGAATATTTATATTAAAAGTGTTGTTGATGTTAAGAATGTTGTTCATGATGACGATAATGTTACTGTTGTTGCTCATGAAAATTATGTCGAAAATAATGTTGCTGTTGCTAATATTGGTACTGCTGAAAATGTTGCTGTGAGGGTTGCTGTTGATGTGAATATTCTTAGTATTGTTGCTGTTGTAAATGTTGCTTTTGAATTATTATTATTATTACTATTATTATTATTACTATTATTTAGTAGTAGTACTAGTGTCGTTTTGTTGCTGATGATATTACACAGCGTGTTTGTGGTGGTTGTTGATGTTGAAAATTGTTGTTGGTGATGATATTGAAAATGTAGCTGTGGTGGTTGTTGATGCAAAAGCTGGTGATACTGAAAAAAATAATGTTGCTGCTGTTGAAAAACGTTGCTGTTATTGAAAATCATTTTGTTTGATTTGATTTTGATGATGCTGTTGAAAATGTAATTGCGGTTCTTTGGACAAAAGTGGAAATGTATGTGTAGAGTTATTCTTTTACTGTGTTGTTTACTCTCTCTCTCACTCATCATCTATTCCGCTTTATCCTGTATTCAGGGTCGCGGGGACCTGGAGCCTATCCCAAGAGACTTAGGGCACGAGGCAGGGTACACCCTGGACAGGGTGCCAATCCTTCATCAGGGCACACACACATGAGAACCTCCTGAAGATGGGTTGTGGATGGGTCTTCCAGCATGAAAATGACCTCAAACATACTGCCAAGGCAACTAAGGAGTGGCTCAAGAATAAGCACATTAAGGTCATGGAGTGGTCTAGCCAGTCTT
>JAOVVA010000027.1:17348063-17372838 GCA_028565275.1 Leiocassis micropogon | reverse complement strand
ACAGGCAGAGTCGAGCGCGCACAGAATCGAGAAGTCGCGCGTGCGCGGAGAACATGTTGAGCGAGCAGGGGAGACACTGCACGCGCAGAATCGAGCTGTTGAGCCCGCAGTGGAGACACTGCACGCGCATAGAGTGCTCTGTCTGCTCTCAAAATGTCAAACCGCGCACTCAGAATTGTGGCAGGAATATAACGCCATATAAAACCACATCACATACTGTACTGCTAAACACACACACTGTGTTTTTAGTTATGTTTGAAAATATTTACAGTCTATCTCCTGGTACAGTATTCACTCACTAACAGACATTTCTTTTCACCCACGGTGTTCACACCGCGTTACACCGCTCACTGTTCACCTCTGTGACCAAAAATCACAGGCCTCTCATCCTCTGATTAGAATTTTCGTGGAATTTGTGATTTAAAAAAATGCTGTATAACCATGAAAGCTAGTCTAGGTCACTGGAATAGACAGTGCTGAATCCAAACAGAGAGACCTCGGGGACGTGAGAGTTTCCTGGCTCGCGCCGAGTTGAAAATGGACGAGCTGTAGTCAGGATGATGGAGCGAGTGTGTCCATGGTGACAGCGAGTGCAGAGAGCGAGCAGAGATAAGTGCTGTCTCTGATAATTGTCCTCTCTCCATGAAAGCTTGCTAGATTTCATGCTACTCAAGGTCTTTCCAAAATCTAGCGGATTATCTTGTAAGGCCTGAACAGGAGCTGGACCTTAAACAAACAGAGAGAAATGGAACAGAGAGCAAAATGTAGGCAGAGCGTTTGCCATGTCACAATCAGTCAATATCAGATGGATCACTGAAGAAATAAAGAATTTCGTTTTCTTGTTTTGGTTTGATTCAGGAAAATTCAGATGAGTCTTGAACCTGTGCAGTATATCATGGATTCTCACGTTAACGCTGAAATAATATATATTTAAAGATGAAGTGAATGTACTGTATAGTGTGCTCTGGAAGACAAAAACAGCTCCGAATTTTAAACGGTGCCTTTGCTTTCTGTTTTATCCCCTGAACGAATCCAGACGTGCCTCATTCTGGAGCTATTCATGCCGCGGACAAACAGCAAACAGCTTCTATTGTGTGTCGTTTGTAAAGCGTCATTGTTCCGTCTCCAGCGGCTCTTCATCTCGTTCAGATTAAAGCAATAAGGCAACTAAAAATGCTAATGCGCCTAATAATAATGTCACGACCTTTACTAATGCAAACCGGCCCTTATTGTCTTTTGATTAATTGCACGCAGTATATTTCTATTAGGGTTTACATGAGCAACAACATGTACGGTCTGTACGGTGCAGAAGAAGGAATGCACTGAGCACATGACTGTGGGTTTTTGGGACGCTTCTTTACTAATAATGAGAAACATAAGTAGAACTTTTTTTTTTTTAATTAGGCAAGTCATGGAACATTTGATTTATTTTGTTGTGTGCTGCTAGTGATGAACTCCTCAGGATGAATTTTATGTTCAACAGGTTATTTGGTTCCGATCTTTTTCATAGAGAGTGTGAGCATGACCAAAGCTATAGTATAGCAGTCGGGAGTTGCGTCTCGTCTCAAAAGCGGAATCTCTCAGTGTCCAGTGCGCGCGGAAGTGAACTGATCAGTTTTATCAGTATTATCTTATTTATGTAGCTTGAAGATGCCAGACGTCTCATCCCACCCTGGACACCAGTAACATCCCACTGGCTTTCCCTGTGATTGTTCTTCTTGATATTTTGTGGATTTTAAAAGAAATAAAAGCATTATCTTGCCTGATTTCCAAGATATTTATATGATTTCTGTGTGTCAGGGAACTGCTATCAATACATGGGACAATCCTGGAACGTGAACATCCTGGAGGGATGTAAATTTTGCAGAGCACAGTTTACATTTAGCTTTGCTTTGTTTGCTGTCGTTAGTCATGACATATGAACAAATACAGTATGTATCATCATATTGGAGGTTTAGGTTTAGTGTTTCTTAGATACGGATGATGGTTTTAAAACACTTTGATAAGCATAACAGAGCACGGTGTAACGCTCGGCTTTTTATATTTAAGCTAGTTACACTGCTACGGGGTCGAGGATCCAAATATGGGCTAATAAAACAAATCCAAACTGTATTAAGTGAAACAGAAAAACAAACAACCAATGTGCACCAAAAAAACAATATATACAAATATAAACAATGTATGTATTGTATGCGTGTGTGTGAGTGCGTATGTATGAATGTCCAATGTCCGTTGGTTATTGCAGTGTGTAGGTAATGGTGGACGGGAGAGATGGCTCGGTCTCACCGGTGGAAGATGTTTAATCCGGGAGCACGAGATAACGGAACGAGAGGGGTATAGTTGGAGTCCAGACAAAAGATTAATCCTCAGGGGAAAAGTAATCCTCTGGATACGGCAAACTAGCTCTCTCTCCCTTACCTACAGCGCTGTAAACTTCATCTCTCCTCCCCGAATCCTTTGCCGGTTCCGCCTTTATGCCGGAACCCGTGACCGGACAATGTCATCGGGCCTCCCTCGCACCATAGCCACACATGCTCGCGAGAGCTTAACCCCGGAACCAAACACAGTCTTTCTGGGAGACAAAATAACCCATATCAGGGTCGTTCATAAGGCCCGGTGGTTTTATTTTTATTTACCATCATAAATGTGGCGAATATAAACAGCCCCTTATGTGGCTGCGCTACAACGGTATCAGATTATTACCTAATAACAGTCTCAGTATCGATGTTCTTTCATAGGGGTCTATTGGGTCGGACTACACGGGCCAGCCTTCGCTTCCTATGTGCATCATCGAGCCTTGGCTGCCCATCAGCCTGGCGTTTGGTTCACCAGTTTTCCTTCCTTGGAGCACTTTTGGTCCTGACCACTGCAGTCTTGGAACATCCCACAAGAGCTGCAGTGTTAGAGTTGCTCTTGTCAAAGTCACTCAAATCCTTACGCTTGCCCATTTTTTCCTGCTTCCAACACATCAAGTTTAGGGACAAAGTGTTCCCTGGCTGTCTAATAAATCCCTCCTCCTTCAAGCTGCCATTGTAACGAGATAATCAGTGTTACTGACTGATAATGATATGGCTGATCGGTGGGCGTGTTTATATACTCTGCAAGAAAATGAATCAGAGAGGTAATATTACAACACTAAGAGGTGCATGATGTGAGATACACACGCTGTGTACAGGAAGTGTTGTGTCAGTCCCAATCTCTGATCAGGATTCTAAACCCTGTTAGGGTGATTTAAAGGTGACATCACTTCAAGGTGCTTTGGGCGAGTGGATGTTAATCGGCATAAATGTTCCAAATAAAGGTTACAATTTGTTGCATTGACGTTATGATTATTAAGACATGTGGTTGGATTATGGGATTATTTTGGACATCATCTGGTAAAAAAAACAGTCAGCTCTACCTGCGTCACACACCTAGACAGTAAAAGAGTGGGCTAGAATAGACAGGGACTATTTTAAGACACTAGGAACAGGACTGGAGCTGTTAATACAGATAGCAGAGGCGTAGCTTGTAAAATCGGAATCCAGTCTGTTTATAAGAGCAAGCGGCTGGAAAGTGCATGATCAGGAGAACAATGTATTTCAAAACCTCTTAATAAAAGTGTATATAAGTGAATGTGCAACTAGTAAATAATAAAACACTCCATTGTGCTGTTATCACAAAACATAAAGTGTTTTAGTTCTCAGACACGACAGAAATTTGCAGAAAGTTATGAATTTTTTTAATCCTTAAAACCCGGCGCTTTTTTTTTTTTTTTTTTGCATTGCTATGTTTTAACGATTATATACAGTACATAATTCAGGATTGTGCAATATAGAGTGCGTTATATAATAATTTCAGAACAACCTAGGCAATAACACTCACCCACTCATTGTCTAGACCGCTTTATCCTGTATACAGGGTCATTGGGGGCTTGAAGCCTATCCAAGTAGACTTACAGTAGGGCACAAGGCAGGGACGGGGTGCCAATACCTCACTGGGCGCACACACACACTCACTCGCACACTACGGGCAGTTTGGGAACGCCATTTAGGGATGCAATTAATCTGCATGTCTTTGGACTGTGGGAGGAAACCGGAGTACCCAGAGGAAACCCACCAAGCACATGCAAATTCCATGCACACAGACTGGAGGCGGGAATCGAACCCGGACCCTGCAGCTGCAAGGCGACAGTTCTAAGCCACCGTGACGACCTAGGCAATATGGTGAAAGTAATTTTATTTCGTTTTTAACCAACTATAACCCCATGAATAATATGGGTCACATAGACAAAGCAATACCACAGACACATACATGTTTTTTTATGGTTATTACCAGTTGTTTCTTTAACCAAAAAATCCTAACAACCTTTTTTGGCCTCAATTTTTTTGCATTTCCATATTCTGGTTTTAAAAGTAATGATAATTTTCTTTCTACATGACGTATCTGAAGACTGAACATCAGGAAAAATGCACAGTTTGACATTCAAAGCTTCCATGTTGACACACACCGGCAGGATTCCTCCTGTTGTGTTTCCTAGACAGAGATTGAATTTTTTTTTATTACAATGTAGTGTGAAGATCCGTAGAAGAAGATAGATCCTGTCAGGTTTTGTCCGTTCTGTGATGAACGTTCTGATGAACAGAACACAGACAGACGCTCATGTTCACGTGGTTTACTGGCACAGACCAGAGTGTTCTCTGATTGAACTTTTCCAAATTTCTCTTCCATTTAATGCTAAACCTTCAGCTCTGTTACTGAAGACTCCTTCCAGCAGTGTTAAATAAACACATTTCTCCTTGTTATGCACTTATGCATTTTTCTTTGTTATACTGTATTTAAGGTCACATACCATGTCGGCTGTGCAAGTCCTTCTGAATGAGCCGTTACTATAGAAACGATAGATTCTATTAAAACCAGCGCATTGATATGAATATTAACACAAAGCTGTGTTTTGCAGCTGTCAGAGCTGTTGTATGGCACATTACTCAACACCTTCTGACCAGTCAGAATCCAAAATTTGTTTCTTTTCACCCCATCTATTTTAATAATGACACAGGAAAGGAATTCTGCTTAGCACAGGAGCGTTGAAATGGAGGTTGTGGTGCTGTAGTCCAGCTGTGATGATAGAGAAGGACTGAAGGATGATCTGGATGGAAGGTAGACATCAGGTGGTGTGTGTGTGGGTGGGTGATGTGGAGCTGACAGTGGGAGATGATAGCGTTCAGAGCAGGGATGCTGTGAGTCATCAGGGCCGTTAATACGACGCTGTCTAATGGAAAAGGCTGCACAGTTACAAAGGAGCCTCGGCACGGTCATTCATTAGAACAATATTTTCATAAAGCCGCAAGCATCTTCTTTTCTTCTTGTGGTTAATTAGTCTGACTCATCCACCTACACCTTAAATCTGGTGCAGTGGTTATTGGGGTTGCCTTCCGTCATCTCTGTGCAGGACCATGTACCACTACATCCACATCGTAAATCTGTAACTCTCCAGCAGATGGATTACCAGTATGATTAGCAAGTTCAAAGCGAAAGGCGTATCAGACCAGGTTAAGCTCTTTACCCTTTTTGGATTATCATGTTTGACATCATGTTATGGCGCCTATGGAGGCCTTAACATCTTTTATACCAAATGGCAAACGAGATGCAAATCTAACGGAAACAAATGAGCGGATTCTTGATCAGCTCTGTGTAGGGGTGGCCATCTTGGTTTAGATAACAGGCCTGGATCTCTTAGTGCAATAATCCTGAAGTGGGCTGAGAAAAAGCCATGTTCAAGCCAAACTGGGATTTTTGATTGTGCAGAAGAGTTAAAAACTCTTCCCTTATCCCCTGCTACACTAATGCACTTATCCCAGTGTTTCACTAGTGCTTGGACACCATCAATGTACTAAATTTTCCCAGTACAACAGAGCCATGATCGGAATTCCTGCGTCATCTGAGACTCTGGCCTCCCAGGAACTCCTTTAATGCCCCAAACGTGTGGAAATGGCTTGGAGCGAGGTCAGTATTGTGTCAAGTTCCTGTAATGTGCAAGTGCTGTTGGTGAGTGATTGTGAGTACAGTTCTCACAGACAGATGCGTCTTTTCCCCTAGTTGGCAAGTTATCAATCGATTTTCAAGGATCAGGCGTTCCACTCGTTAAATGTTCACAGGAATGACTGCATTGGGCTGCGAGCCACCTCGACCGGGATTGTCATTCACGGATGTACGGCCTTCTTTAAAGTGTTTGTACCGTTCACGTTTTACTGCGGCTAGGAGTCTCATCACTGTACTGTGCTTGAAGTCTTCTGTAAACGTCACTCGCTTTTACGCCTTCATTCTCCAGACAGTTTATCAAAAGTCCCCGTTTGACTTGAACTTGACTTGAACACTCCTCATAAACATGTAATTTTTAATTATTGTTTTCTGATCTGTTTTTAAAGCATGGTATTTGGCTTGAATAAGCGTGACTAAACGGGAACTCTCCCTCTGGGTTTCATCCATCTGCCCAACAAAATTTCCTACATACTATCTGAACTTCTCATGCTTCTTTATCAATCACATTTTTTTTTTTTTTTGCATTTGCACCTCATCTTCTCCCAATTTCCCACCTCCTACTACTCCCCTGGTGGACAACAGCTAACAACCAGAGGGTGAGGGTTAACACGTGCTTCCCCTGAGACATGTGCAGCCACAGAATGAGACTCTGCAGCTCTGAGTTTGAATTAGCGTTACAGCCAATCTTTTTTTCAAGATTTCTTTTACAGTGTCCTTTTTGAGCATCATGTCTTCATGAGTACAGCATGGCTTACAAACATGGCTGCTGTGACCTTTCATGATCATGATAACCAGATCACCAGAATGCACCTGGACTCAGCCACAGTATTTAAAGTGTTCTTTCTTTCTTTATACCAAGCGTTTTGTTAATAGGTTGTCTTAGTTTGCTCCTGCCTGCTCTAGATGTCATGGTTTAGTGATCCCCTAATCCTTCAACTTGATCCTGATTCACATATTTCTCTCGGACAATTAGGACTGTAAGAACCCTGGGTTATACGATCGCTCCGTCTCTTTCAAATCAGGTATTCCCTTCTCGTCTGCTCACGAGCGAGCTCCTCTGGGATTTTTCAGCACCAGCCACAGCTGATTGATGCAGACTTTGGTGCAGTGACAACCCCCAATCCCCAACCCCCACACACCCTTTCCTGTCTTTTGCATCCTGAATTGCAGATGTCATATTGTTCTTTTGTAGCCTCAGAGTTTCAGAGAAATGCAGCGTTCCCAGTGGCATCATCAATGCCGTCCGAAAATTTTTTATTACATAATTAGGTCTTTCATGAGTGCTAAACAAGAACTGGCACTTATGGCAGCAGAAGCTGGTTGACCTCAAGCTTTTACTTAGCAGCGGTGATGTGAGTCTAATTGAAATATAAACGTTTGGTGCAGAGGAAAGTGTACTGCTCCCAGCTGAGTCATTAGCAAAGAGAATGTTGGTGAAGCGGTCACAAGTGCAGTACTCTCCCTCCGCACTGTCACACAGATGAAGCCCTTTAGACGAGTGCACACGTTTAAGGTTTCACATCATCAGACCTCGGTCAATAATGATCAATAATGTATTTGGTTTATAGATCAGTCGCTGGTTTGACTTTGCAGGACATTGAGGAGAATCAATACGAGGATCGCCCTGCATACACAAAACCTAATGAGCGCTTTAATAGCAAGTGCTAAAAATTCTTTCCAGAATCATTTACTATGGCCACAAATGGTCTAATGATTACATTTAAAAGTACATACATTTAAGACTTATCGACTTACAGTAATTAGCTTGCCACCTACGTACGTATAAAGGTGCAAAGTTTGTTTCCCCATCAGTTTAGTTAGTTAGCATAGGTTTGTGGTGTTGTTAATTTGGCAACGTCAAGGATGTGGGAAAAATGCTGGTATTAGCATTGATGAAATGATGTTGGAACAACGTTGACTAAATAACGATGGGATAAATAATGAATTGAATAAATCCTTCTAACAAAATGTTACGAAAAAGACTTCAGAACAATATTAATTCCACACCGAGGGCCTGAGCGCGACACAAACTCTGGTTGCTGCAGTAAGAGCACTTTGTGTTTACTACAGGACCACTAGGGGGCATACTGCTGATGCTAGCAAATGCACGTACATAACAACCAGCGCTACAAACACCATTAATTATGTTGCCATTATTTAATTAATTCATTTTTATATTTTTACATTACAGCAGAGTAATTAAGGAGCGAAGACACACTCACGGTAATATTTCTGAAAGAAAATGAAACAGCGAGGTAACATTACACGCTGCGTGCAGGAAGCCATTGTGTCCGTCCCAATTTCTGATCAGAATTCAAATATATATAAATTTATAAATTCAAGGGGCCATGGATGCAGTTGAACGTTGTGCGAATGTGTGTTGCTCCAACTAAAGGTTGTTTTCATTTTCAATTCAATGAAATTTTATTTATAAACTGATTTTACCAATGGTTATTGTTGTAAATCAGCTTTACAGGATGAAAGGAAAATTAGGGAAATGAGTATAAAATGTGTGAGAAAATATTTATTAATCAAAATAATTAGACTGTTGTATTTCCAACATTGTGTTTAGGTCATTTATCCAACGTTTACCTCAACATCATTTTATCAAAGCCATCCTAAATTTCGAAAACATCGTTGTCCTGACATAGAATTTCATTAAATAGACAGTATACTGTACACAATTCTTGCTAAGGTTAGCACGATAATATTTGCTTCCTTCAATAAATCTTCTACCTTATGAGTTTGAAGTCCAAAATAGGACGTAGTTTTAGTTGGGACTCGTGTCCTCACTTCCACGCTAAAACTGCACAAACTGAAATTGTTCAAACAACCTACATATTCCAAATTCATAATACACGTAATAATATAAAGCTATTAGCATATATTTTGGAAAAATACAGCTATGACATTTTTATTTAGCTGAATGTTAGATATCACACATAATATAACATAGCACGGCACCTACAATGCTAAGTAACCTGGACAATTGATGTAGTTACATAATGTTAGCTAATACATTTGGCTATTGTTTTACACAGTATAACTTAACCTAGTTCTCGCTAGCTCACTAGCAAACCTGTTGTTGACTAATAAATTTGGCTTTTGTTTTACACAGTTTAACTCACCCCCGTATTAATTAACTTGCTAGCACAGCTTTATAACTTTTTTTTTTTTAAACATAGCTAATGTTAGCATTGGCTACTGTTTAACAGAATATAACCTAATGCTAATAGCCTGCTGGTAGCTTGTTAGCTACTAGTGAAACTGCTAATGTTGTTAACTAACGAGTGAAACTGCTAATGGATTATCACTTACAGTAGTTGGTGACATTAGCATAGCTTTTAGTAGCTTGTATGTAGTTCAAGGTAGAAATAGACAATATGTAGCTAACTATAGTTAACTTACATTACTTTTGCTTTAAATGTCTGTAATCACGTGATTATTTGTGAGGGTTTGTGTGTGTGTGTGTGTGTGTGTGTGTGTGTACATTAGTTGTCTCAGGAATACATTACAACCCTGCAGTAGCTGTTTAGCAGCTGCAGCGCACGTCACACCTGTGACAGGTGACAAGATGGAAAACAAACAGTAACCTGAAAGGAATCAGTGTGTGGAGAGCCGGACATGACGTCTGCACCACGGCCTGAGGGGGTTATGGGGGAGGAAAACCAAACAGCAAACAGGACTTGCTAATCAATTATTCATAATCAGAACTTTCTCTCTGAGCATGGAGCGTCAATCAATATGAGTGGCATTTTATATATTTATTACTACGAGGTGCAGTTTATATCAAAATATACATTTTCATTAGGGGGAAAATAAATCCCATACACACATCTTTTTTTTATTGGTTCTAATCAGGAAAACCATAAATGGTGAAGAAAATCTGACAGCAAAAAACCCATGAAATGTTCATCGTTTCGACATTGAATATGAGCGTAAAGTACCGTTAAAAGGATTATTGATTTGTCTCTGTGTGTAAACCTCATGATATATCTTTGCAAGTTAAAAAATTTAATCTAAAAGTCTCATTAAGGGAGAGATTGTTATTAATAAATATAGCTATTTTTAGCTATTTTTAAATATGCAAAACATATTACAAATGTAAAACAAATAACAAAAACTTTATTCAACCAACATATCTTTTTAATTGTTTTGAACAATTCATGTCTCAAAATACACGGCTGAAACCATAAAAAAAAAAAAAAAAAAATATATATATATATATATATATATATATGTATATATATAATTCTAAATATCATGAATAATTGAATTAATTGAATTACATGAATAATGTTTTCACATTTGTGAAACTATTTTTGCAGTGAAGACATTATTGTATTTTGTTTTGTTTGGGTTTTATAAACATATTATATTTATTATAAATAGAATTTAGTATTTTAAGTAAAAATTTCCGGTAGCTGAACTGTATTTGCAAAGAGAGGCAAAAATAAACAGATAATTTTAATGCTTTAAAATATTTCATTCATTCATTTCATTTACTCACTCAAAGCGTGTTTATTTTTTTATCATGTGTTTCTTTTTTAAGAAAATATATTTATTTGTCTTTATTCACTTCTTTATGTTGCCATTATGAATTAATAAAACAGTAACTCTTTAGAAAACTTTTATGCTTTTCATTTTTTTTTTATGTAATTTGCTGGTATGGGCTACATTATTTAATTTTTATATTTTCATATTTAGTTTAAATGCTATATAATTGTAATTTATTTTAACATGCACGTAACAACAGAGCATGCAATAGATGACAATAATTTAGTCATTTTGGTAAAAATTCTAGGGGTATTTATCGTGAAATTTTTTAAAACGTAGAGTTGAAGGAAATTAAAACTATATATAACTTCAATTTAAGTAGATTTACTCGAGTTGTCAAAAGCGCCACAGTATTTGGTTAGTTACAATCACCGATGATGTTATACCACCTTGTTTGGTTTGCTCTGCTGTTTCCTCTTAAATAAATGCCGACACATTTATGACCCGCGTTTAATAAAAGCATAGTGCTGCTGTGTGTTCGGTTATCAGTGAAACCACACTGAGGGAGCTAGCTTAGCGAGACATTTGCTACTCAAACACACGTGAAGAGAGCAGTGCTTCAGATTGTCCTTTTCTCCCTGAGATGGACGGGGCGATCATTTGGCTGCCTTGTTATCTCCTGGGAGGCGGTGCGGTAAGAAAGGTGAGAGGAGGAAGCCCAGCATGCTCGGCCAAGCTGATGAGGTCTATTTGTGGAGAGGAACACAACAGCGAGGCCATCCCGCAAAGCAATTACCTCTGGTGACGAGAGAAAGAGCGAAACAAGCGAGAACCAGAGAACGGAGCGACAAAAGGAGATGTTCCGTTTACAGCCTGTGCCGTGTCATTCTCTGAAACGTTTTTCTAGGAATATTTACTCGACTGCCCCGCTGATGCGGCGTAATTATCTATACCACAATAACAACACCAACTATGAACGTATAACCTCCCGCTGGGAGCTTTTTAATTGCTGTGGTTGTTCATGATGTAGCTGTCAGATTCACAGCACGTTCCTTTAAATACTAAAATCACAGAGAGTGAGAGACCAAGGTCCCATGCAGGGTTTCGGCGTGTAGCAAAAGAACACTCTTAGACGATGACCCTCTGAATAATTATGTTGGATTAGAGCAATGTCCCTCAGAGATTTGTTTCCACAGCTCGCAGCACCCTAATAACCAACACAGACACAACGATCCATCAGTTCCAATAATAACCGT
This sequence comes from Leiocassis micropogon, assembly GCA_028565275.1. Taxonomy (NCBI): domain Eukaryota; kingdom Metazoa; phylum Chordata; class Actinopteri; order Siluriformes; family Bagridae; genus Leiocassis; species Leiocassis micropogon. Next base: position 17,361,064 of record JAOVVA010000027.1, on the reverse strand, counting down.
GACCTTTTATTTCACTAAAATCATCATGGGTTTTAAACAGTAGCTGGAAACGTTGCTCCTGAACATGAAGTCCTGCAGGATGTTGTTACACAGATATTTGTCATTATAAATAGCCTTACTAATGAATGGCCATTTAATTAATTACTATTTAGTGTAATCGATAATGGCGCAGCCTCACATGAGAGAAGCGTGCATCATCCGCCCTTAAAGGAAATGTTACAATGGTAGTGCATACTGTCGCATAATATACCATAGTATTTCAGTGGTACTTCAGACATTATCCTGGTAGGAACCACAAGCCTTTATAGAGTACCAGAGTATTAACCGTTGGAGGTTACAGTAACAGGTGAAGTGGCATGGCAGAGGTTACTATATGAATATTACCGTCATGGTTTATAAACATGTATAACATATTTTTGACATCCTCCTGGCATGCTTTCCGTAGTCCCATAGTACTGTACATGTACTGATGTACCTTAGTCTGCACCAAGGTAGAACCATGAACCACAGTGTAGTAAATGTATATCAGGAAATAGGTACCATGGCTCAGTCAGAAATACCAGACTATCAAAGTGATAAAATTTTGTAAGAGAACTACAAATATACAGTAAATGACTTTATTTCTGGTCTTAGTTCTGATTGAAAAAAGTGCTGTTGCACAAAAGTATCAAACTTTTAACCTATAAGTGTTGGTATGCATTTTGTATTATTTGTTACTGATCTATAATTATGTAAAAAGAGTGGGCAATGATGACTCAAATGGTTAAGGCTGTGATTTACTGGGTTAGTGATCGGAAGCTCGGGGGTTCAAGCCCCAGCCCTGCCAAGCTGCCACTGTTGAGTTCTTGAGGTCTCGTGCTGACCCTAGCTTTCTAACTGGGATATGCGAGAAAACCTTTTCACTGTGCCACAAGTTGCATGTGACAAATTATGCTAACGCTTGCTAACTACTTGCAGCTAGCAATTTGTTAGCTTCCGGCTATTAAAAGTGTGCATGTGTGGAAAGATTGTGTGGATTTTGACTTATGGAGCATATGACCATGTTTTATTGCTAGCAATCAAATGTTGAAAATAAATTGAAAAAAGAGATTGCTTCGCAGAGATAGCAGTACTGCTAACAAGAAAATGATGCAGACAAAACAGAGTTTGAGTCCTTCACAATAACGCTACCATATGTTTGAGGCAAATGTCTGGTGTCAGCTATATCTATTAATTAGGAGCCTTATCTGAAACAGCAGAGAAAACATAGTTCTCAGGTGTCAGAAATCATTAGAGACTCGGCTAAACTGTAAATGTTAACAATTCTGTCAATTAGCATCAGATTTTCCCCATATTTTAGCCATCATTGTTTGGTTTATTCGTTTCAATAGATTTTGTCTGTGTTTTAAAATTGTAACCATAACACATTGTGTTGTTGTGCTGCAGGTGCCCAAACTCCAAAAAGGTTTTAAACCCCAAAAATCTTTCTGCTACATGCTAAGTGTCCTTCACTGACTTCCCGCCACAACAAGAAGTGTTCACTCCAGCACATATCTCATCAACATGGAAGAGGGATACCGAGACCGAACGGCCTTCATCAAGGGCGCCAAGGACATCGCCAAGGAAGTGAAGCGGCAGGCAGGGAAGAAAGTGGGCCGCCACGTGGACCGCATGGCTGACGAGTACACCAAGCGCTCGTACACACGTTTCGAGGAGGACGACGACGATGATTACCCCGTGCAGGCCCAGGACGGGAGCTACTACCGCAGCAACAGCCGCGCCAACGACGATGATGACGGTGCACACAGTGATTCCACAGAGGGCCATGATGAGGACGATGAGATCTACGAGGGCGAGTACCAAGGCATCCCGAGACAGGACTCGTCAGCAGGCAAGGTGGACGGGCAGGCGGGTGCAGCACGGGCGCAGCAACGCGATCTAGCACAGTACGAGGGCGAGAGGCGTAAGGATCAGGAGGAGCTGGCGCAGCAATACGAGACCATCCTCCAGGAGTGCGGTCATGGACGTTTCCAGTGGACGCTGTACTTCGTGCTGGGGCTGGCACTCATGGCCGACGGCGTGGAGATCTTCGTGGTTGGCTTCGTGTTACCCAGCGCTGAGAAGGACATGTGCCTGTCGGAGCCTAATAAAGGCATGCTGGGTAAGTCATCTGTCAGCTCATTTAAGGGTTCGCTTTTAGCAATGGCACAAAGAAAGACAGGATGATTAAAAAACAACAGTATTACAAACATAAATCACACACATAAAAGAATAAAATACTTCCATGTTGTTACGGCAAAACAATCAGGGAGGTTTGAAGAAGCATATAAGCTACCTTCGAGCAGATTTAGCTATAAACGAAATGAGTGGTTGTCATGGCAACATTATATTTTGTTTTGATTGCTATGGTAAATCTGATTATAGGTCATTTGTTTGTATTTTAAATTGAACATTGTTTTTATTTGGTTGGATTTTGGTCATTATGGTAAATTTGGTCGGATTTTAGTTAGAATGTTGTTGAAATTAGTGAATGATATAATTTTGTTGTTATGCTAAAAGGACATTGTTGTTGTGCTAAATTTGGATGGATTTTGGTCAGAGCATGGTCAGTATGGTAGATTTGGTCGTATTTTTGTTAAAACGTTGTTATGGTATCTTTGGTTGCATAATGGTCAGAATGTGGTGGATGTGGTAACTTTGGATGTATCTTGTTTAGAACATTGCTGCTATGGTAAGTTTGTTTGTATTTTGGTTAGAACCTTGTTGTTATTGTAAATCTGGTCATGTTTTGCTTAGAACCTTGCTCCATTGTTATGATAAACATGATCGCATTTTGGTTAGAACATTGCTGTTATTGTAAATTTGGTCGTACTTTAGTTAGAACATTGTTGTTATGGTAAATTCGGTCATAGTTTAGTTAGAATGTGGCTGTTATGGTAAATTTGTTTGTAGTTTGGTCAGAGTTTGGGCGTCATGGCAAATTATAATGGCTATATATTGGTTTAAAGGTGATTTAAAGGTGATTGGTTTAAATTCAGATTACAATATATTTATTATTCAAGATTTTGAAATCCCGTCAATAGCTAACTAGCATCTAGCATGATGTCTAGCTATGAAATATATATAAGGAAACTATGGGGTGTTTCCAAATGTCATAGTAATGAATATTTATAGATTCTGGTACTTTCAATGAGGTCAATGGTGTAAAAATCTTTGTTCTTTAACTGGAAGGTTTTTAAAATGTAGCATGCAATTTTAAAGAGGTGCTGGCGTAGTAAAAGGCTGTGTCCTAAGATAACACACCAAGTGTGTAGACAGGTGGAAATCTGTTGAAAGAAATTACTCAATAAAAGTCTGGAAAAATGGGACTGTTACATTTTACTGTATGTGAATATCAACTGTTTGTATTTAACTAGTCCGGCCAAAATGCTGATTAAAATCCGCAGTAGCTCGCAGGGAAAAATTAATCGGATTTTAATAAGTGTAACATCATTAGCATGTAATTCATCAGTACTTTATGTCTTTTCATTAGCAAAATGGAAAGTAAGTACATTTCCTACAGCAATTGTTTTCATCAGGCTGTTGGTAAGACATCTATACCCACACGTATTTATTTATCGCTCCTGTGCCAGCTGAGATCTCAACCCCTAGTTGATGGTATATTCCTGCAGGCTGATGTCCGTTCCCATTTCACGCCCAGTACACCATCTGTCAGCTCCATTGAGGGGAGAACACACAGCGAAGCACATGACCGCTCGCTCTCCTCCACAATGCGATGACGCATTCGCAACTATAATTAACTGGCAGAAAAGGAAACGTTTCACAGTGCCACGGTGCTGCAGTAAGAGAAAATGGAGATTATTTAGTTAACGTCCTCCATTACTGTATAATTAAACAGTAACGGTTCAGTGCTTCACTCTCATTCAGCGAGAACATATGAATAGGATGTGTTTTCTTTGAGAAATATACTTTTCCTTATGTTTATGTGCCTTGTACAAGATCATCACTAGCGTAATATATTATTCATAAGGAGGCAGCGTGTGAATGCTATTGTTATAAACACCTTTCACAATCACGAAAGCAGCATTGATGGAGCTCAGATGTGGTTATCTGTGTGGAAACCATCCTGCAATTCTCCTCATTTCACCCATTAAGCTTTATAATACATATATGTAACATAATGCATATATCAGAACAGTAGAAAACTTAATCTTAGTGACTTTGGCATGGCTGAGGATGACAGATGGGCTGGTGGTTTGAGTATTTTGGAAAATGTTCTGGGAATTTTCACACATACTGTAACAGTCTCTAGAGTTTCTACAGAAATCAAAATGGTGCTGAAAGCAGCTCCAAAAAAACATCCAGTGAGTGTCAGTTTTGCAATGTTGTTGATGGGAGAGATCCTAAGAGAACGCCCAGAGCTAACAGGAAGGCTGTGATAACTCGGATAACCACAACGTACACACATGGTGAGCTGGAAAAGCATCTCAACACACAGTGTGTGAAACCCGGATGGTGTAGATGCCATGTTACAACAGCTGAAGAGAACGGCAAACGATGTCATTTATTTACAAAAAAGGTAAGGACCATAGACTGTATAAAAAGAACTGGACATGACGTCAACCATAGGTTTTCTGAAGACAAAGGTTTTGAAGTTCAACTGTGGAAGCTGTGGTCGCCGCCATCTTGGCAGAAGTTGACTCCATGCAAACCTTGATTAATCCATAAATTGGAGAAAGGGCTGAAGAAGCAGAGCCTGGCTACTGGTTGGAACATGCCTACTAGGGCGGTAATTTATGTGCTAATGCATTCGATTGAACTCCATCGTCCATACCCTACACATCGTCCTGTGTCAACTACTTCATTTCTTGTGTTTAGTTAAACTACAACGATTCCAGTTAGCTTGTTAGCTAAAGTGATGCGTAGCAGACAGCTAGCAATTGAGCACCTGCAATGCAGCTGTCAATCAAATCGGCCACACCCTTAATTATGCATACCTTTATGGCTTAATATAACTTTAGCTGATGAATTACATAAAAAAAATTAAACCAAAACTGTCTTTGTACCAGGCTGTAAACATTTATTGCTAGTATAAAGTTGGGCATTTTAACATGGGTGCTGTTGGGATTGACTCGCTTTTGGAACCAGCCCCCATTGGGCATTTGAAGAACTGCACCTTTTGGCACCTCGGCATTGGCTTCATTTTTCAGAACTGAAGGTTGCCCCTTGGGAAAGATTAGGCGTTGGCAAAGCAATACTCATCTATAGCAACAAAGAGGTGAATAGATGTGTATAAAGATGTCGCCCCATGATGCCATCCAATCAGACTGAGCAACTGTTTGACTGCATCGAGCACGAGTTTGTTTATTACGAGCTCATATTGTTTAGAGATCCATTTAAAGCAAATTAAATTCTGTTGAGACCTCATGATTCAATTCATGATTAGTTTATGCCTCCAAAATGCAATTATCAATAAATTCTCTATAAAATTATTTTTTTTATAAATCAGTATAATAAATTACTGCTTATAAAATACAATAACATTTTTATCCCTTATATACCGTCCATTATGGATTGTAGGATGTTTATCTACTGTATGTTAATGATCCGGTGTCATACTTTCTTTGCTAAGCATAAATCTACTGAAATCACCATGTAGAAATTGAAGTAATAAAAATACGAACAATATGAACATAAAAGTGACAGGGTTTCTTGTACGATGGATGCTTCTTGTTTTCTAAGGAAGATTTCGGTGTCAGTGCTTTGTATGAGTTCGAGGTGAAGCTTGTATGTGTTCAGGACAGATATTATTTGGTTTCTTAAGCTACGTTCTTAAGTCTTTTTGTATGCAGTTCAGGAGAGAGAGTAAGCGAGGTTAGTGAGGGGAAAGACATTTGTGTTTTTGCTGTTTTCAGCTGCTCTAACATAAGTGAAAAGAGAAACTTGCTATAGTTATCTGTTTAAAGGTAACTCTAGAAAGATAAAACGTAAGCCTTTGTGGCTCGTTAGATGATAATAAATGTGACACGAGAACAGTAAAACACTTCAGGATGGATTGTTAAAGGAACTCCAGGTAACAGCGACTCTGTCCTCGTTGATTATTTGCACCACAGTGTGTATGACAGCTCGAGGATTTCTAGGAATTCTCATTATTAAGCACATTTTTATCTTTCCGCTTTTTCCCAGCGAGCACGGCGCAGTGAGGCGGTGACAGTGAAGTGACGCAGAGCTTTGGACGGTTTGTTCTGTTTGTTTTCTCCATGAACGAGTACTCTTATAGAGGTGGAGGAGACAGAAAGATGGAGGAGCTGCTAGAGTTCACTGAGCTGTTTCCTCAGCTGCGAAGATTTCCCTGTGTGAGAGCGCGTGTGATAGATAGAAAGAAAGAGCGAGAGAGCATTAGCAGTATGGAGAAAAAAAACACACTATAAATAACCTCACACCCTCCTCTCGCCATCTATATCTCACTCTCTCTCTCTCTCTTCCTCATTTTCACTTTCTCCGCCTGAAGCCTCTCCAGTATTCTGTGGTTGTCTCTCATCCCCAACCCCCATCTCTCTCGCTCTCCTTTCCTCTCTCACATGTTCTCTGTCTCACTCTCTTCCTTTTCTCCCGACACTGGAAGCTCGCAGTCTCCATGGCCTCCTCCTCCCCTTTCTTCCTCTGAGACACAATCACAATGATGGGTGTAGCCCCGCCCAGTTGTTTGTTACCGAGCAGCTGGGCTCTGATTGGCTGTTTAGATGGCGTCAGTGTATAAATGCCCGAAGCATTAGCGTCATCGTAATTAATGAACCAGTTATCGCACAGTTTCTTTTTTCTTTCTGATTAATATTTCAGTTCCGGTTAAACCAACATGGACACGCAGATTATACAGAATGCAATGTGTTATAATTTCTTAGTTCGTTTTTACAGCATGATTTTTTTTAGAAAATATAAGCGCTAAGATATTAATAGGTGTGTAATTATTAGGGATATGATACACATCTTGAAAAGTGAGTCTCTTGCTATATATTATAATATACTCTATATGATGTATATTTCCATTCTCTAGAAATAGTTTTTCGGAGGTCATTTAAAAATAAACCATGCATACGTGGCAATCTGTACAGTGTGTTCTTGACATGCTGTTAAATCCAGATGTCCAGATTGCACTCCTTTCCTATTCATAGTTTCAGAATAACATGCATTAAGGTGAATAACCGAACAATAAAGTGTGATTTTAAAGGATTACAGTCTGTCTAAACGCAGCAATTAATCTGTCCTTTAAATCAGACTGCTATTGTTCATATGAATGACATGCATTAAATAACTGAATAATAAGCCAGGATTTTTATGTCTTAAAGAAGTCTTGACTTTGTGCTAGTTTTTCCAACTACAATATGCACAGAATTTAAAATATCAACTGTTTTGTTTGATTTCCCGGGCTGTCATGGTCAAAGATTTGCATACATTCATGATGAACATGAATGTCATGGCAGGGCTGGGCTTGCAATAAATTTGTTTAACTGGTCTTTTATAGGGCAGAATAATTGTACAAGGGGCGTTCAACTCAAGCCAGGACTTGTGATGAGATTTCTGGTGAATGGAGATGTAAAAGATTGACATTTACAGAAAATTTCAAGTACAGTACAGTGACAGACTCTTAGCTGCAGTAAAACATTTGAACGGTGCAAATGTTTTAAAGAAGTGCTTTTCACACAGATACACTTTGTGCAGTGCAGCAGTTCCACTGACATCAAACCAGCCCCAAAGCGAGATGCTACCACAACCATGCTTAACAGCTGCTCCAGTGTTCTTGGGGTTGAATGACTCACTTTTACTCTGGAAAACTATCCTCCTTAAGTATTTTTCTTTGTCCATGTGGTCAGCTGCAAACTTTAATCAAGGTTGAAGATGTTGATTTTGGAGCAGGCAGCCTTTCAGTCCATGGTCATGTACATCTTGCTTGACTGTAGACTGGTGTTCCAGCAGCTTCCACTTCAGGGCAGGCCTGTGACTTGCTGGTTCCTGGGATGTTCCTGACCATCAGAAGCAATTTCTTCTCAGCTGAGGGTGATGGTTTGGGTCTTCTTCCAGAAAAAGTGGCTATAATTTTGTGTTTGTCAATCCAATGAGATCCAACGACAAACCTAATCATTGTTGGCTCAAAGAAGCTTTTTTTTTATATAACTGAGAGTCACGAGACCTCGAGCTTGGCAAATTTGAGGATGTTTCTGATCTTTCAGCAACTCTTCTTTAATGAACTAAGTGGGTGTATTTACAGTATATATTGGAATCCCACTCACTCACTCATCATCTACAGTATACCACTTTATCCTGTATTGAGGGTTGCGGGGGGCCTGAAGTCTATTCCAGGAGACTTAGGGCATGAGGTGGGATACACCCTGGATGGGGTGCCAATCCATCGCAGTGCACACACACATACTGTACACACATTATTCACACACTACGGGCAATTTCGGAATGCCAGTTAGCCTAATCTGCATGTCTTTGGACTGTGGGTGGGAACCGGAGTATCCGGAGGAACATGCAAACTCCATGCACACGAGTCAGGATTTGAACCCGAACCCTGGAGGTACAAGGCAACAGTGCTAACCACTAAGCCACCGTGTCGCCAAATATTGGAATAACTCTTTTTGATAATTTTAATAAAGAAAAGCCCAAATAAATGAAACCTGTTGTCTGTTAAAGATGGATGGTGTGCAATCATTCTTTTCCAGAAAATTCCCGAGTATATCATCAGAATAGCTCAGAGCATAAGGCACTGAGGAAGATCGCCCGGACATATCTATAGGTTCAGATCTGCACCGTGACTCCTGACGGAAGGGTATCGAGGCAACGGCTGTCAAAACCACAGTGAGCATCAACGACAGCTTATTGAGCCTTATTGAGCCTTATCTGAGAGAAAATGCCGCTCTGCTGCATTGCGGTGATGGCTATCTCCCTTCTCTTGTCATCCCTGGCTCTCGTGGCCAAGGTGAGGGAATGACAATATGGTCAGCTGCCATGTCAGACGAATCCCAACTTCAAAGCCTGAGTCACCTTCATGATCCTCCCTGAAACTCTCGGACAACAACAGTCTCAAAGCCACACTTAAGCCTCTCTGTAGTGTATTTATATATAAACTTGTTATCTAAGGTATTATATAATAAATCAATGTTAGCTTTTAAATAAAGTGTGCACTAGCACCACAAAGAGTTTCCCTTTTTAAATTCATTACATCTAGTACCTACTTTAAAAATGTTTAGTAATCTAAAGAACACTTTACATTTATTTAAAAAGAAAGTGTAATTTATAGCATTAAAATGTGCATATTTGTTGCTTTTTTGTTTGCACATATATAGTTACACTTACCACATCCTCTCAAAAACCTTTCTCAAATTAATTAACTAGGAACAGGTCATACTTTCTACCCATTTATAGTTATATTTAAGTAAAATGATGCTCTGCAGTGACAACCTGACATAGACGACTGGTTTAAAGGCAGCAAGACGATCAATAATACACTCAGCCAGAGAGGAAGTAGTTAGGTCTGTTAGGGATGGTGACAGTATGTCAATGGAAGCGCTGCCAACACGATGACTTCTCAGCTGCTGCCTGTGTGACTCATTGCTGGTCTCAAACCCCAAATCACACCATCAGCGGCCACCCAAGCCACCCAAGCCTACTATGATTCTTTTTTTTTCTGAAGTGGACCTGGTGTTTAACCTTTTCTCCATAAACATTGATGAGTAAAACTTGGAAGTTCCTTATTAAATATGTCATCACAGAACCAGCCATAAGATCTTACTGTAGTTTATTTATGTCTCACTCACTGATTCTTTATGATATGGACATACAGGTCAGTTGTAAGACAGTCAGCTTGGTACGATAGCTGTGTCATGGCCTCCGCCTTAGGAAGGGAGGTTAATGGTTATATAGGTTGCTAGGAAACGTTCTGTTATCTTTAATATATCCTCTCTGTCTCTCTCTCTCTCTCTGCCTCTTGGCCTCTGTCTCTCAGGACTCATTGTGTACCTGGGCATGATGGTGGGCGCTTTTGTGTGGGGCGGTCTGGCTGATCGGATCGGCCGCAGGCAGACTCTGCTCATCTCTCTCTCAATCAACAGCGTCTTTGCTTTCTTCTCCTCTTTTGTCCAAGGATACAGCTCCTTCCTGTTCTGCCGCCTGCTCTCTGGTGTTGGGTAAATATACAGCAACCGAAAGATCAGTTTTTTTTTTATTTTAGAATTTATAAGTATACCAAGTTTAAAACTGTTTCTCTATTCTATTTTTTCCCTTCTGATTATAGGATTGGAGGGTCCATCCCTATAGTATTCTCATACTATTCTGAGTTTTTGGCTCAGGAGAAGCGTGGAGAACATTTGAGCTGGCTCTGCATGTTCTGGATGATTGGAGGAATCTATGCTTCAGCCATGGCCTGGGCCATCATCCCCCATTATGGTAACTATCAAAACCACTAAAATTTGCATCAGCTCCTGTACGGGAAATGCATAAACCCTTAACAATGCCATCATCACCCACTCAAACATGTTTACATACATAAGTTCTCACTCATCCTCACTATGGTAACCATCAAAATTTGTTTCAATACCACCATCCTCCATTATGGTTGCCTATTCCTACGTGTTAAATACTATAATTTCCCACTTTGGCCTGACCATCATCCCCACAACAGTACTACACAACTAAGGAAACCCTTTAACTCTTTATATAATGCCATCAATCACTATGGTAAATAACAAACTCATTCAAATGGCACCACCCTCTACTGTTAAAAGCACTAGGGTAACTTGTTCACATACCCTCATCCCCACTATGGTATCCATCACCCCACCACCATGGTGACCATGAAAACCCTTACACATTATTTTTATGGCATTTGTTAGAAGCCTTTATCCAAGGAAACTTACATTTATCTCACTGTACATCTGAGCTCTAGAGCCCAACAGTGGAAGGTTGGTGGTGCTGAGTTTAAACTGCTGCTCAGTAGCCCAACATCTTAACCACTGAGCTATCCATGTGGTACCTATTAAACCCCTTTCATACCAACATTCCCCCACTATGATAACTATGAAAAATAATCATCCTTCATTATTTTGACTAATGACACTCTTTAAATACAATTATCCGCCAGTATAATGACCATCGAACGCTTTTAAATACCATCACCTCGCACCATGGTGACCATCAAATCCCTGTATATACCATCACCCCCCCAACATGGTAATTATCAAAATTGTTTAGATACCATCATCCCCCACTATGGTCACCATGAAAAGCCTTTATATACCATCACCTCCTGCTGTGGTGACTATTAAAACCCTCTACGTCCTGTACCATCATGAAAACCATCAAATTGCTTAAATGTCATCAACCTTCATTATGGTGACTGCCAAAACCCTTTTAACAAATTATGCTGGTTAAAAAGGGACCATCAAAACCCAATACAATAACCAGAATAATTTGTTACCTATGGCAACAATTATGGTAACACTGTGGTACTTGTTTTGAACCTTAACATAAAGGACATATTGGAGGTAGAATACATTAATATCCATTTTGGGTACACTTATAGACCTCAAGATTGGTTATCATACCTGTGAGGAGCCACTTGCAATGTATCTTGGTGTAAAACAAGGAATGTCCTTCATTTATCAGCAGGAATAATCACAATCAGTACAATCCGATACAGTAATAATTCTAATCCAGTAGAGTAACAATCCATTACTCACCCTCCTCACAGCCTCGCAGTTATCTACTGTTACAGTAGCACTTAAACTTTTCTTTATGACTTCCATCAGGCTGGAGCTTCCAGATGGGCTCGGCTTATCAGTTCCACAGCTGGAGGGTGTTTGTTCTGGTGTGCGCTTTCCCCTCGGTGGCTGCCATCGCTGCTCTCAACACCATGCCTGAGAGTCCACGCTTCTACCTGGAGGTCAGTGACTCAGCGTATTTTTATTCCAAAAATAACCTCGCATTTATGTAAATGCACTGGGTAGAACTGAAAAGAGCAGGTTTCCTCCAATCAGAATCATAAAAAAATATAAAATATAATGTGAAAATAAATGATTATGTTTTAACCCATTCGGCAGGCCATGTGGCATAAAATGAGCGAAATAAATTAAAAACAAGCATCTTTTTATACTAGAATGGGAAACATGACGAAGCCTGGATGATCCTGAAACAAGTCCATGACACCAACATGAGGGCTAAGGGCTACCCAGAGAGGGTCTTCTCTGTAAGTACCAGGGACATTTTCAGAAAATAAATAAAGATTTTAAAAGGTTTTAATATTAATTATACATTTATGCTAATAAGGTTCCATTTATCTCCTATAACAGTGGTGGAGATCAAAGAACCAAAGTGCTATGTACATTTAAATTGGTTATATACGTATTAAATAATCAAACTGTTGTTTGATGTGGAGTTTTCTTTGTGTTGCCAGGGTTACTGTTACTTTGTGGTTTTTCTTCTGTGTTGCGGAGGCTTATGCACTTATGACGTGCACTTATTCATAAAGGGTAATTCTGGGTAATTCAGTATGGAACACTGTTGTACCCCCAGGTGACCACCATTAAGACCGTGAAGCAGTTGGATGAATTGGTGGATATGGGAGATGATACCACCGCCTGGTACCAGCGCTGGAAGCTCAAGCTCATTAATCTGTTTCATCAGGTACAGCAATATGATAATGAGCTATATATTATAACTAAAAATGAAAACAGCGTGTATACGTAGATGTGTTTTCCAGCAATGTTTGTAGTCCTTCATACAAGATGTTTTTAAAGAACCAGCAAAGAGTGTAAACAAGTACCTTACCACCCTGTGAATTGTATCGTCACTATTTATCTAATGTTAATAAAATTATATAACACCCCATATTCTGACCGATCAGAATCCAGAATAGAATAGAATTCACTAGTTTTCTCAATCATATTTGCATTTCTATATTTGCAGGTCTTGAGGATATATATATATATATATATATATATATATATATATATATATATATATAT
>JAOVVA010000027.1:17305667-17326121 GCA_028565275.1 Leiocassis micropogon | reverse complement strand
CTGCATGGAGGAATGGGCTAAAATACCAGCAACAGTGTGTGAAAACCTTGTGAAGACTTACAGAAAACGTTTGACCTATGTCATTGCCAACAAAGGGTATATAACAAAGGATTGATATAAAAAAAATTTATTGACCAAATACCTATTTTCCACCATAATTTGCAAATAATCTTTTTAAAAATCCTACAATGTGATTTTCTGGATTTTTTTTCTTATTTTGTCCCTCATAGTTGAGGTATACCTATGTTGAAAATTACAGGCCTCTCTCATCTTTTTAAGTGGGAGAACTTGCACAATTGGCACAATTCGTAGCTGACTAAATACTTTTTTGCGCCATTGTATAAGGCAGCAAGTGAAAAATCTGTTTTCGAAGCTGATGTGCTAGAAGCAGGGAAAATGGGCAAGCACATAAGGACTTGAGACTTTAACAAGGGCCACTCTGTGCTGGATTAGAGCATCTACAGATACACCAGGTCTTCTGTAATGTTCCTGGTTTGCAAAAGTACCAAAAGTAGTCCAAGGTGGGACAAACGGTGAACTGGTGACAGAGACATGGGCATCCAAGGGTCATTAATCCGCATGGAAATCAAAGTCTAGCCAGTTTGGACCGATCCCACAGAAGAGCTACAATTTGCTGAAAAAGTTATTTCTGGTTGTGACAGGAAGGTTTCAGAACGTGAGCGTCAGGACTGGACTACGGAGCAATGGAAGGAGGTGGCCTGGTCTGATGTCTCATGTTTTCTTTTATGATCAGGTGGATAATCAGGATGGTCCTGGGCAGGAAATGCACTATGGGAAGAAGGTGAGCTGGCAGAGGCAGTGTTGTGATGCTCTAAGCTCTGCTGAAAACCCCTGAGTCCTGGCATTCATCTGGATGTTTCTTGTGCCATCAGTAGGATAACGTGCCCTGACACGCTGCAAAATCATTTAGGAAAGATTTGAGGAACATGACAAAGATTTCTTGGTGTCGATTCCCCACCTTTAGAGGTTCTGTGGCTACCATGCATTGATGGTCCAGAGCTGTTCTGTTGACACAAAGGGGAACAACATACAGTAATATTAGGCAGGCGGTTTTATTGTTATGGCTGATCACACTCTACTACACAAACACTCATAAAACTGTTATACACACACTCTTATGCAACTTGTAACATATAAAATCAGTGCAAAAATTCTAACGAGGAAAAAAAATGAGGAGCTGTTTTTTTTCCAGACATATATAAAATGTTTAAATGTAAATTGATTTTTTTTAAAAAGAAAGAAGGAAAAATGCATTTTGTGTATTTGTGGATACTTATAACACACATAGGGGAAACCAAAAAAATTCTTCAAATTAAAAAAAATATATATAATTTTAACGAATCATTTAAATAATTAAATAATTAATTAGTTTGTCAAAATTTGTGCCAAGCAAATCAGTTGCATGAAATTGAACTGTATAAAATATAAATGTTTAATTTAATGAAATAAATGGGCCTAACATTAATTAATAATGAATGAATTAACAGAGTAATAATTAAATCTTAACTGAGTACTAAATAAAAAAAAATTGTCACAGTAGGTGATACGTTTTTTATATATAAAAAGTATATATTTTAAGAACTTTTCCAAGCAAACAATAAGTAATAATCTTTAAACGTTATTTTAAAAAATATATATTTCTATTGTTGAATAGCACTCATAATCAATGTATGCAAATATATGTAAATTTATGCTGAAAGTGACTTGAAGTTAAATTAAGAGCCGCTCATTAATCACTTGTTCACCTGTAACTCGTGTGGGTTCAGTGTTCCTGAGCCGAGAGGGGTCAAAGGTCACCCCCCGAAAGCTGGACCGCAAACCGAGGCTTAATCTCCTGTAGTCCAGATGCATGATCTGCTGAAAAGAGCCCACTTTGGCTCGGACAAAAGCGTGATCTATTGTTTCCTCTGTCAGGCCGTGTGATATATTCTATCCTACGCACGTGGGACAAAAACGGATCGGCGGTTATATAAGCGCCATCGTTCTCCTCCCATGCTGCGTCTGCCGGAGATGGTGCGGACAGCGGGCTGTTTGACCTCACACTCTTCTGGTCTTTGTTCCAGATGCCCCCTGTTTTTCCACCTCGCCCTGAACCCGCCGCTGCTGTGTTCTTTTTCAAAATAAAGCGTCAGGGGCCCTCCAGTTTATTTTCATTAGGCCTTTGAAACGAGGCTTTGGAGAGGGCCGCGGAGAAACCAAAGAACGCCTTAATACGGCGATTAGGAGGCAAATAAAACATCGGCGCTGAAGAAAGACGAGGTCGTCTGAGGGTTTACGGCGGTTTTTACGCTGTAGCTCATTTCGGCGTGGTCAGGGATCAAGCGTGCCTCTCGTTTGGATTAGACCGTCCCTGATGAGTGGGTTCGGACTCTACGTAGCGAAATCCATGAGCGTATTCTGAAAGCATCTTGTATACAAACTTATACACGATTAGCCAAATGATTTGAATGTGTATAACATGATTTGGGAGTAATTCCCCCCCGCCCCCCATGCTAGCTGCCTAGCTGTCGTCTGATAGAAGACAGATCCTGAACTCGGGGTGATGCGCTGACCCCTGACTGAGCCTGCACACACGGTGTGTTTGCTAACATCAAGCTCATGTGATTTCACTTAAGCTGTTCATTTCTTCACATCATCGTCACTGGCGTGTTTCTCCCATCGTCCTGACCCATCTTCTCTAACTTCTGTACACACAGGGAGTATTCGGGAAGGAAATAAAACATTTAGGGAAGCAGAGAATTCACACAATAGTCAAGAAATTACCAAGAGGCTTCAGAGTGAATAGAAGAAATTCATAAATTCCTGGCAATTCAACAATAATGATTATTACCTCTGTGACACGCAGATATTATTTAATTTAAAACCAAAAGAGCAGAAAATGGGAATTGTAAATTTTTGGTTTCAACCTCGCCCACTCTCAAGCCACTCTGTTAGAAGAAACATGGTGTTTTAGGAAAATAATCATCCACATAATAGTGTGATGAGGTTCAGTTACTCTTATCACGACTTATGTTGATTATTTTCCCATAATGGCTCGATAAAAAATGGAGCGTTTTGTTCATTACCTAGCAGTGCAGTTCTCCAAAGATTACAAAATTCTTTAATCTTATTGTTATTAAACATCATACTCTATCTATCTATCTATCTATCTATCTATCTATCTTACAAACATTTCAGTTACATTAAACATCATGGAGTTTTACTGTTTTTATGATTTTGTAATCTTTGGATTTTGTAAGTGTAAATTCCTCTGTCCTGAAAATTACCGCTTATCCTCTGACTGCTACACAGTGCTGACACTGGAGACTCCTTCCATCAATGTTAAATAAACACCTTTAAAAATTTCTTTAAATCTCTTTATTTCGACTTTATGTTTTCACTTTTACATTTTTATTTGATTGTCTTTTGTATATTTTATTCCTTTTATTCTTATTCTTATTTTTTGTACATTTTGTTCAATTTTTCTGTTTCTATTTGCAAAATTCAGGATTATTTCTGTATGGATTTGATTTAAATACACTTTATTTTATTTTTCTATCGTGTAAGCGTTTCGCTGCACAAGTACCGTGTATGGTTTTGCAAGTGACAAATAACATTGTAATTTTACACCTGTGATTAGCATTACAGTCCGAGCTGCTTTAAAAAACAATTAATCGCCACCTTCTGACCAATGAGAATGTAGAATTCGAAAGTGAGCTCTGAACATCACCAGAAGTTCTTCAGTTTGGATGAAAACATCGTTCAAATCTGGGCTCTCAGATGATTCCTGGCACCCGAGTGGTTCTTGAACGCCATGCAATCCCGAGCTCTACACACAATAAAGAGCTACGTCTCGGGCTTTTAATTCCCTGCAGGCCTCTGGAGAGCGTTTCCTGTCCCGCGCAGTAACCAGGCACCTCGTCGCTATGCTCCATCGCTCCTGCGGTTCGGATGCCTCTCTCCGGCTCCATTCACACACACATCAGGAATCTCTGGGGTCAGGCTCCGAGTGTTTACTAAACACACCAACAAGCTTTCTCAGAGACACACATACACACACACACACATCTCACCTCAGACACTTCCTCTCTCCCACTCTCTCTCTCTCTCTCTCTCTCTGACACACACACACACACACACACACACCTCCCTACTCTTACATCCTCTTTGTTTGGACTCGTTTGTGCAGAAAACGTCCTGTATCATGCAGCAGGAGCGGATCTTTAACTGTTTACACATGCAAACGCTGGCTGCCGTCTCATGTGTACAGCAAGGTTTGTGGGAAAACATGCAAATTTATAACAATTAAAAAACAAAAATAGAAAAGTTATCGATATTCTTTGCTTTTGAATTTTCTTTAAACTTCCTATTAGCATGTTTTATCAACAAAGGACAATTTTACATCCCAGAATTGGATTTGTTTTGTGGAAAATTCTCTGTTGCCCAATTGCATAGTTTTCATTGGCGCAATTGTCTATTTTTTATTCTTTATTCCAAGTCCTTTTATTGTAATGAAATTGTATTGAATTTATATAAAATAAACTTTTATATAACTTAGCAAATACTGTATAATAAAGAATATACAGTATAAAATATCTAAATAAATATATATAAAATAAATGTCCTGACTTTAAAGTTTGTACATAATAATAATAATAATAATAATAAATATAATAATAATAACAAATATAATAATAATATTAATAATACTTATTATATTATACTTATTATACTTATTATTATTATTATTATTATTATTATAAAAACCATTTTTCATAATTTCCACAGAATTCCATTTTTTTCCCCCACCAACCAATCAGCACATTCCTTCATTCAGTTTTTTTTTCTCCTAATCCCTGAGGGCTTTCTCCAATTTCTTCACACTTTCCCAACTCCTTACAGTTCCTGCTGCAGATTTTAACCTCCTTTCACCCCCAAGATCTTTACCAAACCCTCTCCGTCCCCGAGTCGCCGGCTGAGAGAGAGACGGCGTGCTGTGGAATGACATCTCTCTGCTTTAAGTGCCTTGCTCCGGCACGACCAAGTAGGTCAAGAGAATCGACATGAGGTGAAGAGACTCACGAGAGCGTGAGGAGAAGGTCAACCGTAAAATCCCCCTCACACGCTCACACACACGCTCACACACACACACACACACACACAGCCAGGATTCTCTCTCTCACTTCCTCTCTCTTCCTCTCTGTCTCTCTCTCGCTCACACACACTTTTATCGATGGTATCATCATGTCAGGTACTCAGTCAGAGTCAGAATGTACCTACTGTATCATCTCATTACAGACCCCTCACACTGAGGATGGAAGTGAAGAGGGGCGGTCCTCACTGGGTGGATAGACGTGTCGACCCTGCATGTCAGATGTCAACAGTGTTTGCTTAATTGCTTCAGTGGGTGCCAGTTTCACCCAGGAGGTGCTGAGTGACACTTTGGGAGGAAGGGACCAGCTGCAAAACTTTAATTACTCAAGAAATAGTGGTGACATTGCACCGTGAGCGATCGAATCCTTTAAGTGTGTGGTGAAATCCTTCTCGGTAGTGATTGAGGTATTTCTTCATGATACACTTAGTGCTTAAAGAGTGAAGAGTGAAAATGTTGTAGGGATGAAGAAGGCAGGATGGCAAATAAAGATGGATCTGAGAAGTTGCAGCAGGAAGAACTTAATACATCTGCACAGATTACACCTCTCCCGAAAGAATAAACTACAATCGTTTTTTATCCACTAAGGGAATGCAATGCCCTCAGGTCCCAACGAGTCTCAGGATCATTTAATTGGCCAAGACATTTACCACTGAGCTACCCCTGATCCCAGAAAAGGTTCACTTGCTTGTAAGTGATAAACTATAAAACTGAAACAAAAATCCCCAAACCTTTTTACTTTTTTCAATTTTGTTCTCATGTTGGTGTTTAAAACACTACAGCAAAGGTGTAAAAAGCTCTGAAACACCAATTTCAAAGTCAAATTGTTTAATCAGAAGTTGGTAACAGTCAAGTGACTTTTCTGATGCGTATACTGTAATTGAATCCGAATTTATTTTGTTCGGTTCAGCCGTTATTCGTCACACATACATTACTGCACTGTAATATTCTTTATTCTTCACATATTCTTCTTGTTAGTAGGCAGGGGTCAGAGCGCAGGGTCAGCTATTTTACGGTGCCCCTGGAGCAGACAGGGTTAAGGGCCTTGCTCAAGGGCCCAACAGCAGCAACCTGGCGGAGCTGGGGCTCGAACCGCTGATCTTCTGGTCTGTAACTCAGAGCCTTAACACACTGAGCCACCACTGTTGCAGCACATGGAATGAGCACATGGAATGAGCACAGGAAGATAAGCTAAAGCTAAACCCTAAAGCTAAAATTACTCACATTTGTCAAAATGTTCTTCAACAAAGTGCTTATAATTGTCTATGTACTGTCCTCCAAACTGTACATACACTTAGACTAGCAAATTATTTATTATATTATATTATATATGGTCAATATTAGCTACAAACCATGCCAATGATTTAAGCTAGTTTAGTCTATCGCTAGTATAGCTACAAAGCACCATGACAGGTAGATGCTTGTTGAAAATGTACGTAGTGAAGTATAACCGGGATGTTGATTATGTCTGTAAATGAAAACAAATGTTCTTAGTAACATCAGCATTTCTGAAAAAATGGCCGACAAATTCAAAAATTCTTATTTAAGGAAACCAGTTTGTATTTTTAGTGGAAGGGATGAAAAAGAGGAAAAAAACAGGAAGTAACGACCAAGTCATTTAGTGCAAAAGGAGCTGTCAGTCCTCCACTCAACGCCAGCACATGAGCCAGCATTTCTGTTTTGTTTTTTTTCCCTTAGCGGCGAAGCAAAGAGAGCGTGAAAAGAGGGAGTCGGCGGGGGAAAGATGGTGGGTAGAAGCTGCTCCTCCTTTAACTCCGGAGAAAGAGGATGAAACCTGTCATTAGGAAGGTTAAATGAAGAAAGCCCTCTGTAGGGTGGCTATTGTCGCAGGACAGAGAGGAGGGCCAGCTCTTTAAGGTCTTAAATAACACGGCTTGCTGCATTGTCCTGCGCTGAAAAGGCAGAGGTGAAAGGGGGGTGGCTGAAACAGCAGTCAGCAGCGGGGATGGGCGCTGGCAGGGGATCCAGGATCCCTTTTTATTTTTTTTTTGTTTAATTTTATTTTCATCTCTTGTTGTTCTTTCTTTCTCGACAGCTCACCCAGAACCGGTTATAGAAAGTCTCTGAGACGAGCCATCCTGGGGGTGGCAGTGGCGGTGTGTGTGTGTGTGTGTGTGTGTGTGGCGGGGGGGGATCAGCTCAGTTTTTCTTAAAAAAGGACTGAATTCACTTGTTCCACATTTAAGCTTCTCCTTAAGACACCTTCAACCGTCCTATTGTTCAAGGATAAAGTGACAACTCGGAAGGATATAAAGGTCACCACATTGTGACAAAAACTTTATATCTATAAATCTATGATTGTCCCATTTTAAAACTATGATCATGTCTCAAAAAAAAGAAAATCAATAGTAGTACACAGTGCAGATGTGAATAGGCTCTTGGTAAGTGTGTATTGCAAGCTTTGATCTTCGAATCATTACTTGACGGATTACAGAGTGACTTTCACTCAGTGACTGCTGATAACAGCGTGATGAATTCCCGCCATCAGGATCAGATTTGTAGGTGTCAGGTTTGGGCGAAGGGGGAGGGGGGCAAACAAATATGCACAAAATTTCCACTGAAATGGAATGCTTGAAATGATCCCTGCAAAAAAAAACAAAAAAAAAAACTAAAGATGTCACTTTACTAAAGGCTGTGAGGATGTATTTACAATATCAGAGATGTATTCGAATATTTGCATTTAAGAGAACTTAAATTCTTAAAGTAAATAATATAAAGAGTAAATTATATAAGAGGAACAAAACCCTTCAGGGGTGTGCTGTTAGAGGACAACAATAAACTTTGGTTGGTTGCAGTAACTGTGCTTGATTACAACTTTCCACTTTTGATTATTTTCTTATAACAACATAACATGGAGTGTGTTACGCCTTAATTATCCATCAGCTGTAAATAAACTGCTTCTTTTACTTCTATGTCTCCTAGTGATTTTTATTAATCCAATCATACTGTAAAACTTAATCTATAAATTTTTTTTTTTACATGGTCATCTTAAACATACTGCAAAGGCCGCTCAAGTCAAACTGGGACTTGGGATGAAATTCCGGATAAACCAATGAGTAAAAGGGATTGTCATTCCCAGAATACTTCACACACAGTACGGTGATGAGACTCTTAGCCGCAGTAAAACATTTGAATGGTGCAAACATTGTAAAGAAGGCCGTACATCCGTGAAGTCTGTGATGATCCCGGCCGAGGTGACTTGGAGCATGATGCAGTCATTCCCGTGAACATTCAGTGAGCTCCTTAAATATAGACGGATAACTTGATTGCAACTTGCGGACTAGACGAATCTGTTTTTGTGAATTGACCACACAATCATTCACCAACACCGCTTGCATGTTATAGGAACTCAGCTGGGAGTTATAGCCACATCCACCCCATACAGTCCTGACCTCTTTCCAAGACATTTCCATATTTTTGATCCGCTAAAAGAGTTCCTGGTAGGCCGGTGTTTCAGATGTGAAACATCTGCAGTGCGATCATGTCTCAGGCATCCTCTGAAAACTTTCTCTAAAAGGTATAAGTGCATTAGTGTAGCAGGGGATTATATAGAGAAATAAAGGGAGTTTTCAATCTCAGAACTCTGTTCTGTTATTCTGCAGAATCAGAACAGAGTTAACTTAACTTAAACGCCCCCTTTTTTGAGTGTGTGAGCATGACAGGATTCCTTTTTTGGAGGACACTGATCAGGTTAAACCACCTGTTAGTGTTTAACTCACCTTGTGTCCACTTTTCACTTTGTTCGCCGTGTCTGAATATTAACTCAGGACGGGGGGATGTTTTTGCACCATGTTATCCCATGTAACAGAAAACTGTGCGATCAAACGTTTTATGAGAACACAATATATTTATATAGATTGTTTACTAGGACTCGGGTTCAGATTTCTCACTCTGTATTTTTTTAATCACAGGCTTTTTAGAAGATTCTGTAGAAGTGCTGATATGTTGGTATAGAGTACTAAAGACGTGGGGGGGGGGGTTATTATTATTATGAGAAAACTGATTAATTGCCTATTTTCTACTGTGAATTTTTTTTTAATCAAATAGAGGATATAGATATAAGTTTTAGATGTTTTACAATTTCCTTTTCTATAACATATATTTAGTTACTGTGCATCCATAGTATAGAGTATAATACATGATATGTTTTATATTTAAGATATTTTATTTTGCTCAGAAGCCTCTAATTTATTTATTTATTTATTTATTTATTTTTCATTGCCCATTACTTACAAAAGCTTTTTTGTTTCCATATTTTTTATTTTTTTTTCAGGATTCCAGTAATTCTGAACCAGATTATAAATGAAAGAAAAACAAATCTCATTAAAAGGCTGATTTGTGCAGTAACATCCTAACAATAACTGTGACCTCTGTATATCAGGAAATGCTCCTCAGCGAGATGTTAATGCCGTGCAGCGTTTGTTGTCTTTAAAATTGCGAAACGTTACATTAACCTGCTTTTCAGCGTTTTCTAAAAAAGATGCAAAGGTCAAGAAAAGGTCTCCTAATCTGTCTCTGCTGGGAACCTCGCAGGCTCACATGGGTTTGTGACAACTTAACACTCTCCAGCTCTACCTGAATAGGCCATAAACCTATTTGGACAATTAGTGACTCCATTAGAAGGCTTTCGCCCGGCGCTGGCGCTCTAATGGGTCGAGGAGCACAATAAAGTGCATGCTGAGTCGGATCCCGATCACCAGGACCCAAGGGTTTTTGAATAAAAGACCTTAAGTCATCAAAAGCTCATACAGCAGTTTTAGTGTGAACGATAATAAAGAGAGAGCGAGTCTCATGTCCTTCTGGTGTTTATCATTAATGGGAGTGTTTAGTAGATGAATAACTGGATGACAAATTGAGGACGAAGTCAGCGTTACACAGATCTTGTTAATGAGTACGGGGAAAAGAATGCAAAATGGAAGAAAAGACTTTGTGGTTATCATACTCCTACTTACACTCCCTAGCTAAAGCTGTATCCGACAGGCTTGTTAAAAAAGAACAGCAATAAATAGAGGACGGCTGTGCAGGCGGAGGCTAATCACTTTCCCCACTGCTTTCTCATGAGCCAGAGTGAAAGATCACAGCGTTAGCAGCAGGGCTAGGCGGCCGTGGCTCTCTGCTCCACCCTCTCCCATTCAGCGTCTCCTAGGGTGGCTGTTTTGGGCCACCGCACCATTGATGCGGTGATGGATGGCTTCATAAAGCTGCCCTTCTCTCTCTGAAGGAATGCCATGGTCCTCTCCCTCCAGGCGGGAGGCAGATGCAGAGGCTTCCCCTTTCCCCGGTTCTTTCCCAGGATTCCCCTGGGAGGGCGTCAGGCAAGAACCTGATGCTCTTATTGTTAGAAGACATGGGCTCAGGCGGTCTCATCCCACCTCCACACCCACACAGCAATTGGGTTATGCCAATCTGACGATGTGTGTGTCCGGCCAGGTGCGGGTACATTAGACTTGCACGTGCTTGAGTGCAATGGCTCATGTGTGTTTTCCTGGCACTAACTGAGTTCCTGGGTTATTTCACACTCTGCCCCGAGGCTGCAGGAGCGACGGCTCACTGCGGTTTGTCTCCGAGACTCCATTCAGACCGCGGCTCCGTTATCGCGGGCGTAGAAATCGGCTTTATCGAATCAGACACGGTCAGGGTTTTAGGGAAAAGGATCATGGGGGCCTTTTTCTCATTGATTTGTTACAGTTAAGAATCCACCACTCTGCGGTACCTGGCTTGAAAGGACATCCCTAAACCGCAAAAATAAGTCAAACCACATGGTGGTCCTCGCATGTTTCTGCTCAGGAATTCTTCTTCTGCATGAGAACGCTCGTGGTGATGGAGTGATAAAAAATAATGACGCTTTTATATATATATATATGCCAAAATCCAGCTGGAAGACACTACAAGGTCCTGACCGTAATAATTCCAAGCGATACAGGGAGAAGCCGCAAAAGAGAAAAAAAAAAAAAACGGCCACCACGATGCGATGACGCAGTATATCAAGTTGCTTGACACTTCCTCAACAGTCAATGTGTTGTCGAGGACATGAATGGAATTAAAAACGCAGCGTGCGGCGGTTAAGTAGGAACTTCTCCGAGCCTGTACAACAGGCCTTTTCAGGCTTCCCGAACACATATAACATTGTAATCTCGCTATCAAAGAAGAAAATGACAGAGTGGCCAGCATGCACTGGCAGTAATAGTCCAACGGTTCATAAAGCCTTTTAAGAGGCTTTTAAGTTGCGCTGGGCAGCGGGGTAGCTGAATAGAGAGCAAAGGGGGGACAATGATTTTAAAGTGCTCCCTTGATGTCACAGACTATTACCCAGATATTATGAGTAATTATGCCGTGTGAGTCTCACAGGAACCAGGGTGTACATGGGTAGAAGCGGTCCAGAGAGAGTTTGTGTGTGGGTGCGTAGGAGGGAGGGTTCACAAGAACAGGAGATTTTTTGTGTTAGAGAAAGAGAGGCTCGGACACTTCATCTTCTCTTCTCTGTGCTGCCAAAAAGGCCAGAGGTCAAATGTCAGGGCGATTGAAGAATTCCAAGCTGCATGCCGACAGATCAGATTTCAGCGACGGGGGAGGGGAGGGATCTGCCCTAAAGGGATAGGTGCCTGTGTATGTGTGAGCTTGTCCCAACAGCTTTTTTGTTTAAGGCATCTCCGTGATCTGGAGACTTCTGAGGTTTCACTTGAAGTTGCGAAAGGGTTTGGGTTTTTTTTTTTTTTCTTCTTCTTCTTTCTTTCTTCGCAAGGCATAAAGTTACTAGGGCTGGTATTACCTGTGAAAACACAAGTTTGTACAATACTTTGTACAAATAAAACTGAGAAACTTTGAACATGTTAACACGGATTAGGTAGCAGTTTAGTACAACTCATAATGTACGTAGGATAAAATGTACACAAAAGGGTTTATTTCTACCGCAAAGTGGTCTGGTACAGTATATCTCTTTATGCATTGTTGAATTGTAAAATTCGGTCCTGATTTACTGCACAGAATGTCTCCATGGAACAGAACAGTTGCTACAACTTAAAAAAAATTGACCTTGAGAAACTTTTAAACTTTGAGTCAATATATAAATTCATGGCAAAACTATATAAACCCCTAGTGTGTTAATGTTTAAAGAACATGCTGTTTCTTATTCCTAAATCTGTCAAATATTAAAGGGTTAATGGCGTTAATTTTGCTTGTTAACTCTTATTAATTTTAAGAAATAAGGAGCACGGTTACATGTTTCAGACCTGCGTGTTCCGCTGTATGTTTTGACCAAAACAGGGCTGCCCTGTAGAGGCAGGAAACCCCGAAGCTGAACTCTTGAAGAATTATAATGACTGATGGTGGTTTTATAGGATTTCACACTAAATTAACTGAATGAAAAGCTACATGCCCTACACCTCCCCCTGTCCTAACCTTAACTCTTCTTTACTTTTTGTCCGCTGCTTTGATTAACTTTAATGCGATTTAGTTTGGGGCTCATTAAAAAACGAATAAAAATCTAAGTGAAAAAACTTTTTTATATGGAAAACACACTGCTTCCCCCATTCTAGGATGGGTTCCACCTGGGTCTTGCTAACGATATCAGTAGAGATTCATAACAGTGTTATGTTAAAAACTTTTTAAAGATGCATCGTTTAGAAATTAATCCTTGAGGAAAAGTGCATCCTGACTGTAAAAACAGGACCTTATTTTTGACTCACCTCCAAATGATCTCTACATTCATACTTTGCTACCTTACTCAGCCAGTGCATGCCTACACACACACACACACATACACACACACACTCACTTCCACACACCATAGCAGACATGTACCGCCAGTGTACAGTCTGTATAATGAGCCGTTTTACAGTATTCTGTCTTCGGCGTCTTTCATTGGCCATCTGCTCTTTACATGGCTACGGGTCATTAAAGACTAACTGTAGACGAATCAGTGGCCTCTCACCAAAATCCAAGAAGATTCTGAGCTCGCTAACTAATAGGACACTTTGTGGAAGTGCAAAGCTTTGATCCTCGTCTATTTAACAACACGTCCTTTCCATGATTGGGGTGAGAATTGGCCAGCATAGTTCCAGGAGGGAAGTGTAAACCATGGATTAGCTGGACTAATGGCCTCTTGCTTGTCATTGATGGTAATTGGTGTTAATTAGGGTTTCGAATACACTGTATTTTTCTCTGTGGGGCTGTTTTTTTTTCCAGTGTGTTTGTTTCATGGTGGACCTTTTATACTGGTCACTCTATTTAGCACCAAAGGCACAGCTTCAGTGGCGGATTGTCATCTGACAGCGTCCCTCTGTTTGCACTGCTCTCATTGTCAGAGGCAATTTGCTTTCACCACACTGACTTCCATTCGACAGGTTTGATCTTCGCAACCATTCAAGGGGTCACCTTTTAGTCTTTGTTTTTGAGCTTAGATCCCAACCCCCCGAAGCCATTGTACCATCATCTCTGTTTGTGTTTCTCCTCAGCTGGGTAGCATCGTTTGCGCAAAATCTTGTGCACCGTAATTCAGCGTTTTGTCAGTTTGGTTAACCCCCTCGACTTTTCCTCTGACTTGACCTGCTTCCTTTGATGCTATTTGTTGCTGCTCACATGACCAGCTTCACAATGCATAGTAACATGAATTGCTAAACAGGTACCAATGAGGGTTTGGCTTGTGTAAGAGAATGCAAGTCATATTTGTTGAGTTGCAATAGCTCAACACGGCCTGTATAGTGGGAAAGGAAGGCCCCAGTTTGGTGGATTTCTCTGGCCAACACCTGGTATCACTTTATTAACCCCTCGTCCATCGCGACCCCTGAACGCTTGGGAACAGCGGGGCCATCGGGTCGGCCCCCACGGACGTCAGGACTCCCTTTGAAGGGGGAAATGATGCCCCACATTGGAGCCTCCATGATGACTTTACCAGTACCATGACCTATCTGACCTCTCCCCCTTGCCTCTCCCACAGCTGCTGGCCCCCACCAGCCTCCACAGTACAGAGAGCAAGAGAAAGACTGAGAGAACATTGGAATGAGCATTGGAAAGGGGGAGAACGGCAAAAGGTCAACCGGTGGTCAGAAGATTTTTATTGGGATGGAGAGGGAGCAGGAGCAAGGGAGGGAGAATATGTTTAGGACCACCGTCTGAGAATTTAACTGCAGGGAATTTCGCCTCGCCCTTCGCTCACCAAGTTAAGTCCAGATCAGTACAACACTGAACCGTCAGAAATTTGGCTTCATCCCTTCATTTGTTCCCTGGTGTTCGAAACACACCTAGTCTCATACCTCACACTAGCTCTGTGACTAATCACTGCATTGCTTTTGGTTGTTGTGTGCTGATTTATTCGGATCGAGTCATGGTCTTCTGACAGTAATGCTCTTCTGGTCTTCAATCACAGATTGCATAATATTATTAAAAGATAAACATGACCCAGAAAGAATCGCACATCTCAGATTCCACTGATGAGCATTAAAAATCATTCTTCCCCATTGTATTCACATTCTAACTCATTTCCTGCTCTTGGACTTGTTATCTCCTGCTGGATACACGGATGACACTACCTAAGCGATGTTCCTCAAGATGTATCGGTGCTACGTGTTAGCGACGGTCCAGCCCTTGGTGCACTTCCAACAGTGAGGAAAACAAGAAGTTATCAGCAGACCTGACCCTAGCTCTGTGCTGCGACTCTTCACTACTACTGCTGCAGTGCCATAGTCACAAGGCTTTCGCCCTCTGGCAGACCTGCCGGAGAAATTTACAGCCTGATCGCATGACTGAAGTCCTCGGGTAAAAATGCCATAAACACTGCATTATAGTGAGGGAGGAGGGGGACAAAGCAAATCCGTTACAGCCCAGTATTCTTCCTTGTTAAGCTCATTGGTCACAGTCGTCTTGCACGATGACTTATAATGATATGTTTTTGCTCTTGCGGCCTGCTTGTGGTTACAAACCTTTTTAGTTTGCTTAAGGAAAATCGAATGCATTTAAGCAAGTATACTGCGGTGCTATTGAGCATAGTTTTTATAAAAAATAAATAAATTAAAAAAAACACAAAACATTCAGTGACGAGTGAAACTTTTCACAACTCTGTGGGAACCTTCACCCGACAGTCCAGCTAATGATTCCAACATGTGACTTCAAGATCTTATTTAACAAAAGTAATAACCTCCACCATTTATCTCTCTTCTTTCGTTCACCCGCTCCTTGCTGTCTCTGTAGGCATCTTTTTATGGAGCTGACATTCCTGGCTTGGCTGAAACAGAAGCTCTTGTTTAGGAGCCACCCTCCCATCCAAAGCCCCCTTTTTATCATCTTCCTAGTTTTGGAGCCTGGGAGCAAAGGTCAAGACCCCCTCTGGCTTCAGAGACATGTTAGGTCATGCTAGCCACATGCTGTACCGCTCCCTGTTTAGTCCTAAAAACGCCCAGAGTCCACGCCTTTACCCGAGCTATCAGTGCACGCATTTACAACAACACGTTAAGAGCACTTTAGTGTCACCGGGTCAGTGAAACATTTTTAATTTGAGCGCTTAAACCATTAGATATTTCTTTAACAACTTCCCATTTCGCCATTAACTTTGTATTAAGCTTTTAATGGTTAATGATTGAAAGGGCTTTCCCGAATCATAGCACTCGTTCAAATATCAATGCGTTCGTTCTATTACGATCTTATTTCTTTATTACCAATTTAACTTTATTGTTTTTGTTTTATAGAAGGAGTCTCCAGTGTCAGCACTTTGTACGTATCAATCAGAAATTGTTTTGGTACTTTCAGGACAGAGGGATTTACCCTTTTTGGTTTCTCAGTAACAAGACAAGTTGCATATTTTGTGTCATTACTTTCAACAAAAAGAGAAACGGAAAGACTGGTGAAGGAGTGACTGTCTATAGCTGTTATAATGTAACTGGAACAAACCTTAACTGCAACTATAAGAAAGCTGGGTTATAGGAAAACAGGACCAAACCTGTTTTACAGACGTTTTAGTACCTATAAATGATACAAAATATGACAAGAAGGTTGGCAAATTGCCATGGTATAAAAGGAATAAAATACTTTTTTTTGCATTTTGTAATTTGCTTGCTTATGCTTTGAGATTTCTTTTGAACATTGCATTTTTCTATCAAATATCCAACAAAAATTGTAGATAAAAAAAAAGTCTATATAAAAATGTTTACATTTCTCATTTTTTACTTTTTGACCAATGCATCAGATTTTTAATTCAATATCAATTTCTTTTTTATATATTTTGCATCATTATTTATGTACATAATAGACATCCTGACGGACCTCCTGAGTGGTGG
Organism: Leiocassis micropogon; assembly: GCA_028565275.1. Classification (NCBI taxonomy): domain Eukaryota; kingdom Metazoa; phylum Chordata; class Actinopteri; order Siluriformes; family Bagridae; genus Leiocassis; species Leiocassis micropogon. Next base: position 17,309,681 of record JAOVVA010000027.1, on the reverse strand, counting down.
CCATGTTGTTTTTGCCATTGCTTTAGCTTAATCAGCATCAGCGTCATATCCACTCCTGCCATGAAATATTACAGATTTGCATGCATAAACAGGAATCTTTTAAAAAATTAAGGGAAGCCCCATAACCCGAAAGCAAGACCCCTCTGAATACACAAACAAATAACTAAATAAATCTGGCGTTTTCTGGCTTGAGGTTAGCAACTCTACAGGAGGTCAGTACAGGAACAGATAAATCTCAGTTAAAGACGCCATGATTCTCAATGTTTAACCTCTTAATCAACCCCAGTTGAACAAAGGAAGGAGCACAAAAAATTGTCGAGGCGTAGTGCGTCTTGAAAAGTACACTGTGAACTTTCATTCAGAACTTTTGCTTTGTTTCTGTAATCTGAAAAAAAAAATACATTCATAAGATCCTAATTACACCAGAGTGGAACCTTTCTGCCTTGAACACGCATCGGTTACAGCTGATAGAGTAAAGAGCGGTGCTGTTGAGGTTATACAGTGTGTGAGTGTCGCTTTTATGGCTTTTTTAAAGTAGATACAGTACGTCCTCGAGAAAAAAACAAATAAGCTACACTTTTATGATTTGTACAGCAGAATTCAAGACTTATTGACATTTGTCTAACAATTTGAGCTGTTTTATTTTATTTAGATTCATTATTAAATTATTGTTAATTTTCACATTTTAATCTGGTCATGGAAACGAACTGATAGAATGCTGCAGTGGTTGCATGGACCAGATGGTAAAGAAAGAAAATGCTGACGCAAACACTCACACACAAAGCGATTAGCTGCTATTAATCACAACGACAGCAGACTCGGACAGCAAATAAGACGGTTTTATTGTTTATTCCAACGTCCACTCTTACTGAGCTCATGTCGTTCAGCAAAAGGATTCAAAAATGGTTTGTTACGTACTGTTAGACTTATATTATTGCAGTTCGAATGTTAGAATGTGCCCCTTTTCCTACTGAGAGATGGACATGACTGTGCCCTGAATAGCACTAGCTCCATAGTTCATAGTCATTAACTTCGATTTGTTAAGAGGAACAAATCCAGAAGGACGAACTTTGTGCCGCAATGATTTCGCCTAACTGGATCATGTGTTTCAGGAGCGCGAGCTGTGACTTGCGTGTCATGCGATGTCAAAGGCTCCATAAATTATCCAGAAAACTAGTGGCCTTTGCATTTTCTAGGCCGCTCTGTGTCCACGTTTACTCCCTGACCCCATTCTTAGCATCAGCGTGCCAGTTGCTGTGGTCATCCGTCACCCTGCAGGTACTAACTGCTCTTCCTGATTCATTCATCATCACGCCGCCGACCTCGGCCTGAGACGCACTTCTAATTCTTCAGGACGATGAGATTCAGTTAGAAAACATTCCATCTCACTCTGTTTTGTTGATTTTTATATTATTAATATTACAATACATGTATCTAATGTATCTTCTCATTTCTGTAGTAACATGTCATGAACAGAGATTAAAGATAATCAGATTTTCTATGAGGAGATGTTTATTTCATATTTATGAAAGGAAGCTCCAGTTTCTGGGGTAAAGCTGTAACTTTTAACATAGGAATGTTATACAAAATGTGATGCTGGTGAGGGATGAGTGTTTACAGCTGCTATAACATAAATGATTACAGGAACAAACTTCTCAGATGTTCAACAACTTTAAACGCAATGAAAAATCTATAAAAGAAAATGAAAAAATTATGTGTTGTTTAACAAATAAACCTGTTATTGCTGGCAAAGTGCACACTTTAAGAGAAAATAATCCCTCTGAATTGACTACACCATTGCATCACTCAGTACAAGACTGAGGTTTTTTTTATTCCTCCTGACAATAAAAGTTCCTGATAATTGATTGTGTGCAAAAGATTACACTTACACTACTCGCCGTACATAACAATGACTCAATATGTATTAGATGTCAGGAAAAAAATCAATCAGAATTTATTTTTGGCGTTCTTAGCAGCTTGCACTGTATAGAATTACAGCTTAATCACTGGCCTCGGCTAAAATAATGCCCTTAGTCAGTACGAGCACAGCCTGTGGAACGACCTAATAGCAAGTCAAGGGGCTAATTGGACAACAGGTAGGGTTACATGTGACAACAATTAAGTCAAGCTAAAGGCCAACAATATGGCCTCTGGCACTAAAAGCTGAGCGCTCAACAGGGGCAGTCGTAAAGTGACATTTTTTCCCTTCTTTCACTCCTTAACTTGGGCCTGTACGTTCCAGTCACATGATTCGGTTATTTATTTTCTTTCATTTATACAAACATTTAGCTCTCTGTTTTTTTTGTTGTTGTTTGATTTGTAAACTTCCAATCTTGTGACAATTGTAATAAATACATGTTGACATTTTCTGTGAATTCACCATGTCGACTAAAATAGTATTAAATGGAGGGGAAAAAGTGCAGAAAAAAGAAAGCAGGCGAAAAGTCGATGGTTCCTGGAACTTTCCTTTCCAGTGATTTACACTGTTAAAAAAATAATTTGTTCTTTATTTACTGTATATAGTTAACAGAATTTGTTGTAGCATACATTTTTGGAGGATTAAACATTTCTTTTGGCTGCATTAATCATTTTGTCTCGAATGACTTCACTTGAGGTTTTCCCTGACACTCTAATTCTATAATAGACTCTTTGTTTTATGTGTGTGTGTGTGTGTATATATATATTTAGACAAACTATATATAAATGCAAACTTATATATAAATGCAGGCCACTTACTTGAACTTAAATTAAAGTTTAACAGAATTATCACACTTCTCACATTATGAACATTTGCCATTTAGGTTAAGTGAACATAATTTCCATAACTGTGTATTATATTTATCTTAAAGCAAAGACTAGAGAACTCTAAAAGTAATGGTGTGTTATGCTTCCCAAGATCAAGTGCTAATAGAAATCTGAGCCATGCTTTCTGCTGTTTAGGTGTAAATTCAGGGCTGTGTGATAATTATTAGGTAACAGGTTTACAACCTGGCAATCAATTTTCCCTCCTAAATTTCTCACAGTCTCCGAAGTGTGTTCTTTATATATTCTAGGTTTATTATTTATTAGTTCTTCATTAACTGGCGTGTTCCTCTTAACAGCGAGCCTTTTGTCGACTCAAATTCTCTAAATTTACTGACAAATCCAGCAAGAGGGGTTTTTGACTCCTGTCAGGCTCCAGTCTCCCAGGGAGAAAGGTTTATTCACCTCCGTTTGGTCAAAGCAGAGCCTGCGGTACACAAACAAGTGCTTTTGGCAGCAGGAGATCACCTTTTCACCTAAATAAATGAGAATAAATCAAGAGGGGAGGGGGGGGGGGGGGGGGTGATTTTAGAATAAGTCCGACACAATCACGTGACTTGATTACAAAAGGAGAAAAATAAGTTTTAAAGTAGGAGTTTATAAAACGCAACGCGAGCTATATATAGAAAGATATATTGAGATTTTTAACTGTTTAACTGAAAAGAGATCCTTATATTATATAGAGGAATAGACATATAGATGCTGTAGATAGATAGATAGATAGATAGATAGATAGATAGATAGATAGATAGATAGATAGATAGAGTACTTTATTAACCCCAAAGAGAAATTGTAATGTTACAACAGCCAGTTCAGGGGTTATACAACACACAAGCCTCATGTATACACACTTCAAAAACACTTCAAACACTTCAAATATATACATAGAATTTATGTTGTTACATTTATATAAACATCAAATGGTGCGACTACTGACATCTTTAGTGGAAACATAATACCGCACATTGTTGCCATAATTCAATTTAAAAAAGAGGAAAAATGACATATATAACTTGAAGTGTGGAAGTGTGTATACATTTTTATGACCACTTTGTGTGTGTGTGTGTGTGTGTGTGTATATATATATGTATATATACAGAGGTTTCATTTTTATATATATATAGTGTAACTAAGGACGTGATTACTAATGTATTTTACAACAACCGTGGTGAGACCTCTGTCTCTCTCTTCCTCTCTATATATAAAGTTTAT
>JAOVVA010000027.1:17280058-17305567 GCA_028565275.1 Leiocassis micropogon | reverse complement strand
ATATATACCTCTCACCTCGCCTGTTATTTCCCCCTAATCTTATTAACCGAACTTTAGAAAGCCGCCGCTGTCCAATTGGACAATTCCACCTCCACCAACCAATAGCGCACGCCTCCTATGTCAGACCCCGCCCCTAAACGCGGGCGTCAATCCTTAATATGGAGAGCGCGTCCTTATTTGGAGCGCAGTGGGCGGAGCTCGGACAGCCCCTGCAGTTTAGTGTCACTTTCACCAAACTCGGATCTGCGAGAGAGCTGAACCGAACTGACAGCTGGCGGATGAGCCGCTCTGCTTCTGCTCCTGCGACCAGCTTCTCGTTCCACACACGCAGAATATTAATCACCAATAACGGATGTTTCCATTCCAGCATTCACGATTTGATCTGGACTGAATGATCTGTGTGTGTGTGTGGTGGTTTTTTTTCTCTTCTTCTTCTTCTTCTATCCACGGGTCGGAGAACATTCCCAGGAGCGCACATGTGAATTTAATTACCTGCTGCTTTCTTTCTTTTACTACATTTCTCATGCATGCATGCATGTTGGTGTTTAGCTGCTATTTCGGGTTCAGCTCGCTCGCCGCTGTGTGTGCCGTGATTCCTGTGAGCGTCTATAAGTGACTTGAGTTTGAACTGAGAATCCGTGAAACTTTTTTTGCGCAAGAGCCAGCTTTGATCTCCGTGATTTTCGCGCACGGAGCTCGGGCACACTTCGATCATGTCACCGTTGCGCGTGAACTACAAACATCTTAACAGATAATCAAAAACTAATAATAATAATAATAATAACAAAGAGAAAGATACATTGTATCTTGTGTTTGATTTTTGAGCTGTGGATTTAAATCCCAGAGGGACGGATTGTTCTCTCCGTGCGTAAAGGAGTTTTCACCCAGACGGAGACGCGCATCTGATCTTTTTTTAACACCACCCCTGCTCTACTGGATAGCATGGCAATGGTAGTAAACCAGTGGCAGGAGAGCATCGCAGCCGATCCCGGCTCTCAGCTGCAGCTGTGCGGGCAGGAGCCCGGGGGCGCACCGGCAACCCCGTCCGGGTCCACGCCGGGGAACGACGCGCTCGGCGCGGACAAGCTGGCCAGCGTGGACTGCATGGTGTGCGGGGACAAGTCAAGCGGCAAGCACTACGGCCAGTTCACCTGCGAGGGCTGCAAGAGCTTCTTCAAGCGCTCCGTGCGCCGCAACCTGACCTACAGCTGCCGGGGGAACCGAGACTGTCCCGTGGATCAGCACCACCGCAACCAGTGCCAGTACTGCCGCCTGAAGAAATGCCTCAAGGTCGGCATGAGGAGAGAGGGTGAGTGCTGCTGCCCAGACCCACTCATCATTCCTGCACAGTATATTTAAACTCTAATAAACAAATTAGATAAAAGTAAATAAATCACACACACACACACACACACACACACACACACACACTCACTCACACGCTGCTTCTGATTAATCATAATCACTAATCAGGTTTCATTCAGAATTCACAATATTTAATAACAATAACAATATAAAAAAAACACTTTCTCAGTGGACTTTCTAACAAATCACACTTACACAAATTTACTTCCTGAATTGTTAGAGAATGTCAGATGTGTCTAAGTTCCCAACACTGAAAGATGGTTTAAACTGTTTTAACCTTTTAAAAAAGAAGAAGAAGAAGAAGAAGCATGTCTTCGAATTATGTTCATCAGTGAGGACTGAATAGCAAAAACTATCATTTTTATACTTCCTGTTAAAGATCTCATAATGGTAAGGCAAGCAAATTACATTTTACAAGATCATTAATTAATAAACAGAGATCATTTTGCATTTTCATCCTTACCAATCAAATATGTTATTTAAAATATATTTGTATGACTTATAGGCTTTATATTTATAATATTATATTAAAACTAATGCAAGATCCATTATATTATATTAAAACTAATGCAAGATACATTTTACCCATGTGATATATAATTTAAGAATTCACCAATGAGTTCTTAAAACAAGGCTTTCCGCGATTTACATTTTTAAAAGAATATTCACTATACATGGATATCTGCCCATCGAACGGTTTCTAATATAGAGTCTAATGTACTGAATCGTACTGAACATACTGCATTATATCTTGCATATGATAAAATATATCAGAGCTTATCTGAGGTTACTATCAAGTGCACTAAAATGCCTCTCTGTAAGGTTTAAGTGGAAAGAAAAAGCACTCTGCGCTGACTAAGTGGAGGAAAATGTCACTAAAAGTGTCTGTCGGGTCAAATCTCCGTCTTCACAAGCCATGCGTGATGTTTTACACAAAGTAATGTCGACTTCGTATGGATCTGACTGTAAAAGTTACTTCGAAACCGTGAAAAAGCATGCTCCTTACCCAGGAAACCCTTTTGTTTTCTCATTAATTATGGTGTTTTGCTCTTCTGACACTCCAGCTGCTACCAAAGTGCCCCAGCGGGCTCCATTTATTGTGTTATGTGTATTATGGATGGCTCAGTTGGAATAAAAGAGACACACATCATCTACGATGTGCAGTATTTAGTTTCTTAATAATCCATATCGATTTCAGGCAAAAGAAAAAAAAAAACATGCACACACCAGAACATTTTGGTTGGAATTTTTTTTTTATTGTTGCCAAATCTTATGTCATTTTTAAGGTTATTAATTTTTCAAGCACAGTCAATATTATTATTAGATTTATTATTATTTTAACCTAATATACACTTTTAAAGACACATGATGATTTGATTAAATGCGACACAATTATTTATTAGGGAAAGTAGCCAACGTGTTTACTGTTAAAGTTTATCTGAAACAGATCCTTATATTAGATAGATAAAGTTCTTTATTAATCCCAAAAGGAAATTGTAACAAGATTATACAACAATATACAAGCAACCAGGTGTAGAAAAATAGTACAGCTAGGTTAAATTAAAAAACAAAAAGCCAAGCAACATTAGCGAGAAACATTAACAATTAGCAGCACTTTTCATGCATGCATGTACCGTGTATTGGGCATAAGTAACTGTCAATAAAATAAGATTAATATAGAAAAGAATAAAGAGTTCAAGGTAGTATAAAAACATAGCATTTACATGCACGATGTATCAACAGTGCTGAATCCTATATGTTGGAGTTTTGCTTACATGTACATGATTGCAAATGTGTTTGCAGTTTGCACAAAAGTGCTCCTGAAACTCTACAATCACCAGTATGGAGAAAGCTCTCTTATAGTATTATAGCATTCAAACTTTACATGAATGTTAGATAAAATGTGAGCATTGTGCATTTTGTTCAAGCAGAATTTGCTTATCATCATAAAACTTCTTTTTTTTTTTTTTGAGTCAGCTGTATTTCCAGCCAGAGGGTTAACGTCCCACAGAAATCCTCAAACTTCTCTTAATTTGTCCATTGACCTTTGTCCAAATTTCTTTAGTCAGTCTTTATGCCAGAGCAGCTGACCAGACTGTTCGGAAAATATGCTTTGGATTAAAAAAAATAATAATAAAAAAAAATAAAAATAATAATAATAATGAAAATTTATTTAGATATCTAGTTGCCTTAAATAGAAAAGAGGTTAAATACTTTGCTGTAGAAGAACAAACTGAGATATAAATCATAAATGTAGTTTGTAGTTCATTTTTGTTTGCAGGATGCTCCTGCACTAATCCATATTAATTCAGGTTACATGTAAACATGCGTAGAGTCTAATATGTGCATGTATGTAATAACGTGTAGAGCTTGTGAACGTGATTGGCGTCTACGGTCAGTTAATTACATTATATGAATTACTGAAATCTATCAATGTCACAAAGTGGTTTGGGTTGTTTATGCAATCTTATGCAAAAACTTGTTTCCATGTTCAGCACTGCAAGTTCCATTAAAAACATTAATTCATGGACACTAATTCAAGAATTATGGATTTTTAAATATTTTTTTAAATAGGATGTGACAATCCAACTTAGCGTCACACATGTAAATCATGCATACGAGGTTCGTTGGTGTGTTACTCTATAAAAATAATTCACCCACTCTGATCATGATAATCTCAGCAACATGACACACACACACAAATTATAACATATTTGTTTCTTTATTAGAATATATTTTCTCTTCACGCATACCTTAAAACTCTTCCCATCCACCTCACACACACAAACACACATACACACACTCACACACGGAGGGATACACCATATCCTTCTCACTTCATCTTCAAGTTCATACATAAGTGAAGCGATCTTTTGAATTATGCAACGTTTCCCGACGAGAAACAGATAGAGAAGCGCATTGTATCCATGCAGGACTAAGTGAGCCGTGTTCTGGGTTACTGTGCTATGGTAACTGTGTTGTAGACGCCGCTAAACCAGCCATTACCGTGACTCGTAGGTCAAATTCTACCATCCTGTAAAGGCACGTCTACAACTTCGAGACAAATTCGATGTTTATCTTGTTGACATTTTGTTCAACTTATTAAAAAATTAAAAAAAGAGAGCGGCTTGTTTTTTTGGGGTGTCGAGGTGTGTGTTTTAAATGCAGTAATGATATCTTAGCAACTTGAGAGAAATGTTTCAGGATTGCTTGGTAGGCCAGCTCCTTATTTATATGATTTAAGAAATAATAGGTAATAAATCTGGTTTTAATACTAGCACGGTTGGTGATTATTAATAGAACATAAAAGTGCAGACTGTGACTTTATTGATAACAAGCCAAAACCTCCCCCCCTTCTTTCTCTCTCTCTTGTGTGTATGTGTGTGTGAGTATGTATGTGTGCAAGGTTTAACCTCATTCGTAACCCCATTTATCTAATCTAACCTAACATGTGTAAATAATACCGCTTGCCCGAGTCGAAGACGGAGGTGTTGACATCAATAGATATGATTAATGGCACATGAAAAAGGACGTCTTGTCTGATAAAGAGACGTCCTCGAGAGAGAGAGAGAGAGGAAAAAAAGAAAGCCTTTTTCGTGTCGTTTATGAGTGTCTCTGAAGCGGCTAATTTCACCGAGCTCTTTGTGATGTGGAGTGTTCAGAAATCCCACTCACTACTCCTACTGACGCGTCACGTGTTCGTCAGTGAATGAGGCCGGAGTGTGACGCAGTCTCCATTGTGCTTTACAAAGACCCTCAGTTCATGCTTTTTCCTGGAACGCCATTTTCTGATAGTATTTTGAAATCAGGGACTTTTTTTTTTCTTTGGGACAAGGCGGACAGAAGCCCAAATGCGTTTGAACCATTTTTAATTTTGTGTAAATAGGTCAAAGGTCTGCTGACTTCGCGAAAGCTCATGTTTCCCTTCTGGCACCGAGCCAAACCCGTGCAACTGCTCTACCTGTTTTCTCACCTTAGGCTCCTCTTGACATGAGTGACATTCTGGCCTAGACAAAAGAGCTCATATGATGGAGAAAAAGCAAATGTGACTGACTGACACCAGTTCTGCGTATGTGTGTGATTGCCGGAATGTCCTGCCTGCACTGCCGTGACCTTTGTTAAGGCACGAAATGGATAGATATAGATACGGCGAGAACACTGGCACCCACACACACTCACACACACATACACTCGAGATTTCACTCATTATCTCCGTCATCCACACAAAGATGTCCGATCACCCGTAAACAGCGTATCGAATCTCCTGAACGGTGTGAAATATTTCAGGTCTCAGTTCCCCGGGCGGGCGGACAAATGCGCTCAGGCTAAGCGCTAAGACTCCCAGCAGCGTGCGCACACGCTGCATGCTGCCGCAGGAATCTGAGCGGGCACACGCATACCGGAGCCTCGTCCCATGACCCGTAACAAAGGGTGAAATATAGGTCACTGAAAGGTAAACATTAATATTAGACAGGTTTAAGACAAAGTCCAAATGTGACAGGTCTCAGCAGGGTTTGGGTAAATATCAGCTTGCTGCTCGTGCACTTGGCTAACTCTTATCTTGCATGTTCTACGTGCACACACACACAAAAAAAAAAAGAGAATGCTTTCTCCTTTCATTACACACTTTTGAAGAGACAGAATGAGATTGCATTTGGTTTTGTTCTCTCTTAAGTGATTTAGTCTATACCATAATCACAAGACCTGCAAAACTTGAAGAGCGGTAAACTAACTGTACGCAGTTATTAGCATAAATGACTCCTCCCAGCTTTACCGTGGCACTGCCGTAGTCTGTTTTTTAAACGTTCCTTCAGGGCTGAAGTATGTTTGGCAGATATAACTGTTCTAATATGTTTGCATTATCACCCTTGTTTTTCTTTATGGCACATATGAACCACTCAATCTTTCTTTTGGCTTGGAGAGCGTTCGGAACTCGGAAAGTTCTCCAAGTTTTGATATATTACACATGACAAGAAACACAGCGAGTTGGAAAGATGGGGAAATCCAGCTGCTATGACACTTGACCGATAGCAATAGATTTCTTCCAACTCCCTACCATGTGTTTAGCATATTCCCTTATTAATTCATCAGGGCCATGTGACTGGAGCTATTATGGGATGTGTGAAGGACTCTTCCTGTTCCTCCGGCCATAATAGATTTAGCATGTCAAAAGCTGCTAATTCTACAAGATCCACAAGACCGAGCGCTTCTCTGGCTTGTTGCAAACGTGCACCTTTTTAGTACTGGACAAAGTAGCACTAAAGGTAAGAAGAAGTGTTTGTTTTGTACATGGCACGGACATCCTTTTCCCTACTTCGTTCGACTGTTCACGTGGATGTCGAATGAAGCGTCGGGTCAGGGATCGGGTGATAGTGAACTGTCAACACGGCTGGTGCTCAGGGTCAGTCCTGTTATGACTCACCGGTCTTTGTTCAGCGACTGGCAGAGGGGAATTCGTAGCAGGAATGACATCATGTTTACAGGAATTTTTCAAGGTTTAGGTCACCTGAATACGATAGCAGTTCGGTAAAATAATCATTTCAGAGTATTATCTGCCGTGCTAGGGTCAAGACAAGGCTCACACTGTAGCCAGCTGTATTAAAGTCTGTTGCCATGACATACAGAACTCCGTTCAGTGTAGTCACTTCCTCTAAAGTTCCCAGTAAGAGGCGTCTTGCTCAGCTTAGAAGCCTTGTTCCACTGGCCACCCACAGCCGATCCTGGATCCCAGCCAGCTACTTCTACATTCGCTCCCTCTCTCTCTGTCAGACTCTTTTTCGTATTCTCTTTTTCTTCCTCCATGTACCCTTTGACCCATTCCCCACTTTCGTTCTGAGCCAAGGTCCACATTCTAAAGGCCTGTTGTAAACACGGTGCAAGGCTTTTGCCCTCTAAAAAGGCACACTAACATATTGCAGACTCGTTTTATGTAGAGTTGAAGCTGTTTTGCTTAACAAATCATCATTTGTGTTATAGAGATATGAGAAAGAGTTTACTGTGAAATGATTTCCTTACAGTGAATGAGGAACCTTCAAATCATGAACCTTTATTAACCTTTGAATAAGCCATACAAGTAATTTCTTAAACTGTCGCAGCCTTAGGTTTCAAATCTGTTTAGCTTGTCACATTATATGTATACACCTTTTTGAAACGAAAGACTCTAGTTTATTTCTACATAGCGCTTGTACAGGGTTGCATAAGGCCAGGAGCCTTTCCCAGGAGACTCAGGGCATGAGGCGGGGTACACCCTGGATGGGGTGCCAGTCCATTGTAGGGCACGCACACACATGTCCTTACACACTGATTCACATACTACGGGCAATTTGGGAATGCCAATTATGCTAATTTGCATGTCTTTGGACTGAGGGAAACTGGACTACCCACAGGAAACCCACCGAGCATGAGGAAAACATGCATACTCCATGCACACAGACCCGAGGCAGGAATTGACCCCTCAACCTTGGAGGTGTGAGGCCACAGACCTAATCACTCCCACCAGAATACTATTTTAATTGATTAATATATTGAATTTTCCTTTTTTGTATTATCACTCAGTGATTGTTAATGATTTGTTGCACTTGTACCATATTTCCAATCACAAGTTCTGCCTCATAGTTACTGCACCAGAGGTCCTGTTTCTGCTCTAATGCTAGTCGCTTTGTTGAGGTTATGTTTGGTCCCTGAGTCTTCCCCATGCACTGCCCTGTTCCACTGTCCCCTTTCCAGAGTCTTATAACTCACTGGTTCTATCCCTGGCTACTTATTCATGGTTCTTTGTTTCTAGTCCTTCCTGTAGGCCCTACTCTAGAGCATGGTTCAGGGATCTCCGGGTGGAGTCATTCAGGTACAAACCAGAACTCTGGCCTGTTAGTTATGATGGACAGTGGTGGCTCAAATAGTTAAGGCTCTTGGTTGCTGATTGAAAGATTGGGGGTTAAAGCTCTTCAAGATGCCACAGTTGGTTCCTTAAGCAAGGTCCTTAAGCCTCTCTGCTCAAGGGTTAGGGATAGGATTAGCCACGCTGTGTCATGTTTCTGACCACATCTTCCCAATAAGCTTAGATATGCAAAGAAACACTTTGCTGTAACTTATATATGACAAGTAAAGATATCTTCTAGTTCTTTGGGTTTCAAAGCTGTATCTAGTAGGTTTGAGTCTGTAGCCAAATGGCATTCAATGCCAGTCTTGGAGTCTTATCTAGTATTAAGGTTTCCCTACCCTGAACTTATGTAGGCCAGCTAATATGTGGCTTAATAATTGGTTGTCAGTTGGATCACTTTGAAGGGGGAATGCAATAAACAGTGCAGGGGCAAGTTCTCCTTACACTACAATTTCCAGTGAAAATATATAGTCTAATAGTTCTGACCATGGGCTATTACAGTCATTCTGATACAACCTGGCACACTTAACTAGTTTATAATTTGTGAGTCCTGAACAAACCCCGACACTGTTAAGGTCATTCAGGTAAACCGCTTAATCCTGTATTCAGGGTTGCGGGGCCTGGAGCCTATCCCAGGAGACTTAGGGCACGAGGTGGGGTACACCCTGGACAGGGCGCCAATCCATCGCAGGGCACACAGACATACACACACTCACTCACACGCTACGGGCCATTTGAGAACACCAATTAACCTAACCTACATGTCTTTGGACCGTGGGAGGAAACCCACCAAGCACGGGGAGAACATACAAACTCCATGCACACAGAGACGGGAATCGAGCCTGGCCGGGAATCGAACCCAGACCCTGGAGGTGCAAGGCAACAGTTCTAACCACTACACCACCGTGCCGCCGGTAAACAACATAACCCTGGGAAAAGAAGTTCCCTGTAGTCAGAATACTTATATTTATGTATATAGACTACATGCACAGTGTCATTACAAGGGGATTTGGTCATCCAGATTGGGTTTTTCATTTTGCTAAGCTCATCTCAATTAAAGTCCACAATTTCCGAGGGTAAAACAAGATTAAGGATAATATCCATGTTGATTAAGGAGAAGGTCATGACCCTTGCCATACTTTACAGTCCTGTAGTAACGCAGCTGTTCTATTCTAAGCGCAGGAGACGCTGGCTTTTCTTTCCATCTTTAACACACCTCACTCTGTCTGTTCTGTCGTGCACATGGTCGTCGTATGTAACAGTAGATGGAGTTATTAGTCAGACAGCGGCATGGCTGAACAGGTGTTTTCCAAATGGGCTTTGAGGGGCATGGTGGCAAAAATGGCCTCTGTTTGGCCCTTGGCCTCTGCTGAGCCATTTGTCAAGGGGAGGTGTGAAAAACCATTCCGCTTTAAGCACTATCTATTCACTCATTACTCATTGATGGAGCGCAAAGGATTCTTCTCTCTGATGGACTCCACAGATATGCAACAAACACTAAACCAGTGTTTTATTCAGGCCTCACAAATTATAAACTAGTTAAGTGTGCCGTGTTTTCGATATTCATCAGGCTGTATGATTTGAGTAGGTCACTAGTTCAAAACTATAAAGAAGAAGTCAAACCTGCGTATTTAACAAAGTCACTTATTTTTTAAGACTGTAAAAATAAATCTTAAATTTGCGTTTTGCTTTAAGTATGTGATTGCACTAATATTAAATAAGCCATCCTTTGCTATCAGCTTTGAGCATTCTTCACATTTTCTACATCGCTTATGTGTTCTCCTTTTTTTTCTCAGCTGTCCAGCGAGGACGCATGTCCAGCTCTCAGACCAGTCCAGGCCAGTACCTGCCCAATGGCAACGACCCCTACAATGGGCAACCATATCTATCGGGCTTCATCTCTCTACTTCTACGGGCGGAGCCATACCCAACGTCGCGCTACGGCGCCCAGTGCATGCAGTCAAACAACCTGATGGGCATCGAGAACATTTGCGAGCTGGCAGCGCGTCTTCTCTTTAGTGCTGTGGAGTGGGCCAAGAACATCCCATTCTTTCCAGACCTACAGCTCATGGACCAGGTAAAGCATTTAAAGACTAGCAAACCCTTGCTATTGTGATCAAATAAATAACTAGCTGATTAAATTAAGTTAAAAAGCATTTTAGCAAAACAATTTGTATGTATATTTGTAAATAAATGCAACCATAACTTGAACCATAATCACTGATCTTTATTATGATGTTGCTGGCTCCTAGGTGGCGTTGTTGCGCATGTCGTGGAGTGAGCTGTTTGTGCTGAATGCAGCACAGTGTTCCATGCCCCTGCATGTTGCGCCACTTCTGGCTGCCGCCGGTCTCCACGCCTCCCCGATGTCAGCCGAGCGCGTGGTGGCCTTCATGGACCATATCCGTGTGTTCCAGGAGCAGGTAGAGAAGCTGAAGGCTCTGCAGGTCGACACAGCCGAGTATTCCTGCCTGAAATCCATTGTGCTCTTCACTTCAGGTAGGAAGCGTCTACAGAATAAGCTGACTGATTTTAGTGTGATGTCTTTCGAAACGTTACATGATTCCCAGGTTCCACTAGTTTCATGCGGTCTTGAACGTTCTTGATCATGTAGAGTCTTTTAATAGCGCATATCAATGTGTAAGACTAGTAAGAGCTAAATTTAGAATTTAATTCTAACGCATCATGGACAAAGCTTGAAATGTTGTTCCACAGACTAGAGGTGTGTGTTTATTCAATCCCACTCCCACCAAAGGAATCTTGCAGGAATCCTATCCAGTCCCGCCCACTCGCGCACAGGATTCCTTTTTGTACCCACCTGCAATATGAACCTAGTGTACACCACAAAAAATATAAACAAATAGCAGAATGCTGTTTCTATTATAATTACCCTGCCCAGTGCACCGTGTCCGATAAGCTCCCGTGCTGTTCTTGTAATCTCACAACGAAAGTAAATCCAGCTATTCTTCTGGCATTGTTCTTGGGTCTTGTTGGAACCCAATCCCGGTCCACACCTCTAGCACAGAGCAGAGTGAGGCGTGCTGCTTTATCATCTGCTGCTGGTTAGTAACACGATCCAGCCTTAAGGGCTAATGCTACATTTATGATCTTTTTATAGAAAAAAAGCTAGCATTTCTGTCTTTCAAAAAAAAGAAGTGCTTTCCAAGTTCTTCAAGAGCTGCAAACCATTCTGTAGTTTGAATGTAGTGGTAAAGTTCACTAGGGTGCACTGGAATGCAGGGGGATCTGGATGGGATAAAAGATAAGACAGCTGCTCTGACACACCTGATGCTACACTAATTAGATAATGCGTTAAATGTCAAAAGTCTTGGTTAAAGTTAGGTAAATAGCTCGGCTGTACGCAGATGCAGCATTGATGCACTTTTTGAATTTGGCCACCCTGCCGGATCAGAAAGAAAAAAAAGCATTTTTTTCCAGTAATTGGGAAAAACATACAGAGTTGCTCGGAATACCGTCCAAGCATCATGCCTTGCAGACCCAGTTACTCATGTGGCATGTGTGTACATCGCGATAAGTCACAAGTGACGCTTCAAACCTCTAAAGTTTCCTGCACACCTACTTTTTATTCGTTTTTAAACCCCAGAAACACCTTCCCAGTCCTAAAATATGACCTCCACTCTCCCAAATGGTTCCCTTGTTTTTTCAAGCCTCCATCTATTATTGAAACCAGCCGGGCAATCTCTTGCCCCTCCCCCTTTCTCCCACCAGCATGCCTGAATTATGTATGCCGAGTTACAGTGAGAGGGTTTGACGCGGGCTGACCTACATAACTCGCTGCCTCCTTTCCCAGAGGGGTTTCTACCCAGTCCATATAGCCCCCAATCTCCCAACTGGAGGCGAATGCCGTTGGTGCTTCATCTTTGTGCATGGATTCGCAGCGGTAGGGGGCTTCCCCATGTGTCCTCTCGCTGTGAGACACAAAGGGAACGAGAGAGCACCTACTCCCATATAGGCAACCTCATGGGAAACTGCGCCCAGGCACGCAAGTCTTGTCAGTGCTGACATTATTCCCAAGATGGATGCATCACCCAGTTGCCTCAAAGCACTGGGTACAGTGACTGATGATGTCTTTATATGCCCTAATGTGACAAGGTCAAATGTGACAGTTGTGTCCCTCCGTGCAGCAGGGAAAGGGTGGGGGGCGGATTTTTTTTTTACCCCCAGAGAAATATGAAGCAGTTAATCTTTTGTTCCTCCAAACTAAAACTCAGCATGACAACTTATTAGTAATGTGTAAGCTGACGGAGCGAATGAAGATGAGGAGCATGGGTTGAAATCATTTTTCATTCATGAGCGAGAAAAAAAAGTTCGTGTAGCCAAATTAGATAAGAAAAATACAAAGCTCTAAAATGAACAGAAGAATCCTGGACTTGTCCTGGTTTGAAAAAGACATCCACGTCTTTTTCAAATCTTTAGCATTATTATGAGCTACCCTTGTTTAATCTCTATCTAAAGCAAGTGATGCAGCAGCACTTTGGTCCGTTAGTCTGACATGCCAGCGTGACTTCCGTCATTTTCGTCACCTCGTAGTTAACGAGCTGAGTCTGTGTTGCAAATGGATCGTGTCGCTGCATCGGATTTCTCATTAATATGACCTTGAAGAGCACTGAAAATTGTAAGAAAGGTCACTCATGCGCTTTTGTTTTTTTTAATGACCACCAGTTAAACTTTTGCACCAGATAAACATCTTTGCAATGTACTCCTGCGACGCATAACCTCTAACTTCTAATACACCACCAACCAAACTGAAATTAGCACCAGATTCACAACCAATAATTAAACATACAGTAATCAGCCATAACAATATGAGCACT
Organism: Leiocassis micropogon; assembly: GCA_028565275.1. NCBI lineage: Eukaryota > Metazoa > Chordata > Actinopteri > Siluriformes > Bagridae > Leiocassis > Leiocassis micropogon. The sequence goes on along the minus strand of JAOVVA010000027.1, from coordinate 17,292,487 downwards.
CTGCTAATTTTGATTAGGACCCCTGGAAAGAGCTCTGACGCGGACTCTTGTAGACCTCTGAAGGGTGTGTGTGTGTGTGTGTGTGTGTGTGTGTGTGTGTGGTATCTGGCACCAAGCTGGTGAGGAGGGGCCTCCATGGATTGGACTTGTTTTTCCAGCATATTCAAAAGACGCTCGATCAGATTGAGATCTGTAGGATTTGGAGGCTGAGTTAACACCTCAAGCTCTTTGTCATGTTCCTCAAACCATTCTTGCTCCATTTACTGCAGTGTGGCAGGGCACATTATGCTGCTGAAAGAGGACACTGCTATCAGGGACTACAGTTTCCATGATAGGGTGTACATTTGAGCTACAGTAGCTCTTCTATTGGATCGGACTACACGGGCCAGCCTGCACTCCCCATGTCTCCCATGACTCGTTGCCGGTTCACTGGTTTTCATTCTTCGGCCCACTTTTGGTATGTCCTGACCACTGCAGACTGGGAACATCCCACAAGAGTTGCAGTTTTGGAGTTGCCCTGATCCAGTCATCTGAATATCACATTTTCTCTCATGCACTAGCCCATTTTTTCAGATTCTAATACATCAACTTCAGGGACAAAATGTTCATTTGCTGTTTGGTATATCCCACCCACTTCTAATTGCCACTGTGACGAGATAATCAATGCTATTCTCTTCACCTGGCAGTGGGCATAATGTTGTGGCAGTATGTGTGTAGGATAGACTTTTTATTCCTTTATGTATAACCTTAACGTTCTTGTTTTATTTCTTTATGTATGACTGCATTTCATTGGCTCTGTACATGCACAATGACAATAAAGTTGAATTGAATCTAATCTAATTTAATCTAATCTTAAACAATATTTTGTCTCTTCATCCCTCAATCCCAGGGTGCACAATATAAACTAACCACATCCTCTCTGCTTCTCTTCCAGATGCCATGGGCTTGTCAGATGTGGCCCATGTGGAAAGCATCCAGGAAAAGTCTCAGTGCGCCCTGGAGGAGTATGTAAGGAACCAGTACCCCAATCAGCCCAACCGTTTCGGACGGCTCTTGTTGCGTCTTCCGTCGCTGCGCATCGTCTCGTCGCCAGTGATCGAGCAGCTCTTCTTCGTGCGCCTGGTGGGCAAGACGCCCATCGAAACACTACTCAGGGACATGCTGCTGTCCGGCTCCAGTTACAACTGGCCCTACATGCCTGTGCAGAGAGACCGACCCCTCTCGCTCCACTACAATGAGAACGGGCCTTGACACCATCCACAGACGCTAACGCCACCTCATGTAGAACCCATCAGCACCTAATTCGCCAGTCTGTTGTCGGGAATGGAACTCTTGCGATATTCTCGTGCCATGAATTCTTCCGCAGTCGCTCTAGCGTGTTTACGGACATCACGACCGAGTACTTGACTGCATCACGTCAACTCAAAAGGGCAAAGTCCATTCCAGTCCACTGATTTTCAAACAAGCCAGAAGCCATTAAAGCTGATACCAAAGTGGGTGTCTTTTTTGTTTTGTTTTGTTTTGTTTTGGAACTTTGAGAAATAAAATTATAGTCCGGACTTTACCAGGGCTTTAAGAGAAACTCTGTATGTTCGAGTGGAAAAATCGTTGGAAAGAAAAGAGGCCAGTAAGACTGAATATGCTAATGCCACTGCCAAAACACGAATGGCAAATGGTGAACTGTATGAATTGGTAAAAAAAAAAAAAAAAAAAAAAACTTTATTGTGGTTCGTCTCAATGTCAATTTGAGTATCTGAAGGAGTTTCGAAGATGTGAAAGAGGCACTTCATATTTGAAACCAGCCAGGCACCCTTCCTTTTTTCTCTACGCTCTTTTCAGCTACCACCAAAAATTCAGCACAGCTAGATAGACTTTCTGTAGTTGCCATGTAAGGTCAGTGTATAGAGCTTAATTTTTTTCATCGAGCAAAGAAAACACTGAAGAGTATATCAACAAAAATCAGGACCTCGGCTATGCTGCACGTAGCAGCAGATATCAAGTATTTCATTATTCTTCTAGCAGTATGTTTCAGTACGTCACTGTTGTAACATGGCACTACAGCTTTCAAAGGCAACGTTTGGATTTTTAAATCACGTGGCCTAGGAAAGCATGACCTGTTATATTAGTTCACAGAATATTTCTATAAGAGTTTTTCTTTCATGTATTTTAGGTTTGATGAAAATAAATCCTTGAAATAAAATTTGTCCCTCACAAGTTTTTTTTGTTTGTGTAGTCGAAGTATTATTGATGAAATGGCACTGCTTAAAATTTTACAGTCCAATCTTGATATATGATGGGCGTTCGGGTCAAACCGGGACTTTTGAATGCGCAGAATAACAGAACACAGAGTACGAGAGTAAAACTCCCTTTATTTCTCTATATAATCCCCTGTTACACTAATGCACTTATCCCAGTGTTTCACTAGTGCTTGGACACCATCAAAGTAAAACATTTTCTTAGTACGCCGGCTCTTTGCTCATCACTCAGATTATAAATATTTAGATCACCAGATCAGGATGTCAAGATCAGGGTTGCTAACATTGTGTTGGAAAAAAAATAGACAGAATTTATTGACCAACAGACAGAAAGACTCCCTAAAAAAACCTAATATTTTGAGAACTGGAGCTTTCCTGTGTTTATTGTCATGGTAAACACTTCTGGATCGCTTGTGTGATAGTTTTGCAATATATATTGTTCAAGACAAATTTAGCAAATTTGCTTGTGCAGAATAACTAATAAATGCAGCATACTGCTACACTAACGCACTTATCCCAGTGTTTAACTAGTGCTTGGACACCATCAAGGTAGAAAGTTTTCTCAATACGCCAAAGCCACGATCGGACTGTCCGCTTCATGTCTGAAACACTGGCCTCCCAGGAACCCTTTAATGGACTGTACGGGGGAGTTCTTATATTGTTCAAATGGTGTTGTTCATCGATTTTCAAGGATCAGGCGTTTCACTCGCTGAAAGTTAGCAGGAATAACTGCAGTGGGCTCTGAGCCACCTTGGACAGCGTTGTCGTTCACGTGGCCTTCTTTAACATGTTATACTGCGTGCTGTGATGAGCTTCTGTGTTCTGCGTACTGTGCTTGAGGTCTTCTGTAAATGCCAATCGCTTTTATGCCTTCATTCACCAGAAATTTTATCAGTGTGACTCAGTCCTGGTTTGACTTGAACGTCCATCGTCATTCAGTATTTGAAGTATGAGCCTTTTGATTTGTAGGAAAATAATTGTGGAAAATGTGTTCTAAATAAATCTCATAACATTGTTAGTTATAGAGTTGATGTAGTGTTTGCTGCTCTCACGCTGGGCTTCATTTATCAACTTGGACATGAACAAATTAATTCATAAATTATTCAGATGAGCATTTGCCCAGAGAATGTGGTACTCATTAAAATGCGGTTAGTTGGTTGAAGGTTCATATGCTGCGCTGGCTCCTGAATTTCTTGAGTAAATTTATGTATAATGAGACACATTTACGTCTACCTTACAGCGCGGCCCCACTTAGGAGGCGCGCTTTCACCTTTTTCCTTGTCATTTTGTTGATTTTTTTCACTCCCTTTGTCTTTTATGGAGTCTGGTGGGCGTTGCTAAATGAGCATCAGCTGTGTAAACATGCTTGATAATTTACAAGTTACTGGCTTTCTTCATCAAACGATTTAGTATTAATAAAATCAGAGACGCTTTTGCTAAGTTTGTATGGAATATTGAGGGTTTTTAGGCTTTATTAACATTTAGTGTTGCAAAATAGGTACATACTGTAACTAATTATAAAGGTTACACTCTTCATCTTCGTCCCTAATTACGTTCATCTTAGTAATGCTACCCCAAAGACACGTGTTAGTACTTTGAACGCCCCGGTTTTGTATCGCTTGTTTGACATACACCGATAACCCAGAGCCGACCTTAAGAAAGAAAGGGTACGCTGTCCGGGTTTCTGTCCTCCCCCCACTTTTCTATCACGCCTCTCTTCTTCTTGAACAGCTTATATAAAAATGACTTATGTCTCTATTTCAGAGCTGTCAGTCCCAACCGGACACGGTGACCTCTCCACTCCCTCCGATCCCACGAGCTTCCCATGAATATAAACCACATGTGGTGCGCTACTTATGTGAAAGAGTGTGTATGGGTCTGAAATGTCACCTGATAGTCCGGCGTGTATCTTCCTTTCGATCCGTGTGCCATCAACATTTATGGGAATCTGAATCGATAACTTGACGTACAAGTTATTCACCGAGGTGCATTCGGATTGTTAAAAGAGGCCCGAGCAGGTGCCAGGCCACGGCTGAAATGACAAATCCAGTATCTCTGCCTATAAATCATTCATACTTGGCATTAATAGTCGCAGACTCCACTATCACAGACGAACAGATTGCTGCATTTGCCCCCTGACTAAAGAGTCACTCCTGTTTAACCCCGACACCTCAATCTGTTATGACACGGTTTCAATTTGCCAAGAAATGCGGGTAGAGTGACGTGACTGAGGGGGAGGAGGGCTTTCTGTATACTAAGTGGATGAATGAAGATGCCCCGTGGCTGTTGCTTTTTAGACGGGAATTCTAGCCGCAAGGGCAAGGCACCTCGACTGAACTCGCCACGTCGCAGTGTCCAGATCGATAGATAAATTGAATTGAGGTCACAGTTTGTCCATAAGGGGACCCACTTTTCTGGCTGACTGTCAAAAAGCCAGCTGGGACAGAGCAGTGTTTTTTTTTCTTCTTCTTCTTCTAAGTGCTCTCTTATTGACCCCATAGACAGATAAATTTATAGATATACTGATATAAGGATAATGAGAATGATCACAATTCTAGCAATTAAAAATGAAGCACCACATTTTTAGCCATAAATTAAGCTAGTTCCTGTAGTTGTAAACTTAAAGGTCCAATATTTTCCTATTTCTTTAAGAACTTAACATAGAACTCAGAGCTTCCCCAACAGTGTGTGTTGAAATTCCCATCAGTCTCCGTCCTTTTTCACTCCTCTTCCAAACACACCATTTCAGTGTCTATGCAAATGAGCCACTGCTGAGCCACGCCCATCCAGAGACCAGCAAGGTTAAGCAACAAGCCGGGAGAGGGGATCTTCTTATATTCTTCTTCTTATATTATTCCTACAGTAGGGAAAATCTAATTGGCTTGTTTAAGACCCAGTAAACACAAAAATAAACACACACACACACACACACTGGAGAACCATTTAAATCTAAGTCTAAAAAATGACTGAAAACAAAATTATGCATAGTAGATCCTCTTTAAAATTATAGCTTTATCTCTGGATCGTGAAACAATCTGACACTGGAGACTCACTCCAGAATCGTTAACTCAATCTGCTACTGTATATACATTACTATGAATAAGCTGTTACTATGAAAACAATAAAGAATACATTAACTCAAACCTCCAGAAAATTCCCCATTACCTTCTGACCAGTCAGAATGCAGCATTCAACAGACATGCGGTTATACATGCATGCATTAAACAATGTATGCAACGTATTGAACGCAGGCCGTTGGGGATTTTTGTTGCCCGTGTTTACTGCAAACACCAGTTCGGGCCCGAATTAGCATCCGTCTTCTCAGCATCCAAAAGCAGGCTGTTTGTGGAAAAGCCTTCCGGCTTTTTTCCCTCTAACCAAAAGCCATTTCACGTTCCAGGGCACACAAGGCTGAACGATGACAGACTAATCCGACTTTTCAAGATGAGGGCATGCCTCGTGCGCTTCTTCTTGTGCTCAGCTTTCCTCATGGGAATTCCAAACCTTTCTCAATCCCATGGCAAACACGGGGAAAAGAGCCCTGACGCCAGAGTAACGGAAACTCCCATGCCGTCAAATACAAAGTTAAGAAACCCAAATTCCACTGCATTTTAATAGATGTATTTCAAAAAATATATAAAACATAACACAACCCGGCTTTTCCAGCTATAAAACCTTTAAGAGAGGGTCTGAGTCCAATATGTGGCCACCACATCAATATTAAGGTGGGAGAAAGTTCCTCCAAAGCCAGTTAAACCTCACTGCATCAATATTGATGTGCTGTGCTGTGTTCCTGCCACCTACTGGAATTCACACAGGGCATTGGTTCCAGAAAACAAACAAACAAACAAACAAACAAAACGCTTAATCCTTAATCTGACTTTAATCTGAGTGTTGTTATAGAATTTAATGTGAGGTTTTAAATAAAATCATGACTAAATGAGATATAATAGAGTTTTATTTATATATATAGAGAGAGATTACATTCCACAAGATCATACCACAAAGCCTGACTTAAAAACCTCGAATATTATTTTTAAAGCTAAAATAAAAACAGACAAGAGTGGAATGGAATCAATCGTTTTTACACACCTATATAAATCATAAACTGTGCTATGAGTTTCTGTTCGGAATATTAAAAACACACAGTACACATACAGTACATACCTATTTTTATTGAAAATAAAATAAAATAAAAATAATAAGTAGAAATGAGACAACCTGGTAACATACAAGAGCCGAATCCTAAACCAGCTCAAAATAATCACTCACTCACTCATTTATATCTCTTTATCCTGTATACAGGGGGGCTTGGATCCTATCCCAGGAGACTTAGGGCATGATTTGGCGGGGTACACCCTGGACGGGGTGCCAATCCATCACAGTGCACACACTCATTCACACACTACGGGCAATTTGGGAACACCAATCAGCCTAATCTGCACGTCTTTGGGCTGTGGGAGGAAACCAGAGTACCTCAGGAAACCCACCAAGCACAGGAAGAACATACGAACTCATGCACACAGACCAAAGGACGGGAATCAAACCCGGACCAGGGAGGTGCGAGGCCACAGTGCTAACCAGTGCTAAAATAATATACAGAGAGAGAGAGAGAGAGAGAATGATAAAAGAAAAAAGTATGATGTATATTAGATTGATATAATATTAACAATATTATCATATTATTATCATAATATTATCATATATAATTTATAGCAATACATTTTTTGGCTGACTCTGTATAGACAGACAGACAGACAGACAGATAGATAGATAGATAGATAGATAGATAGAGCACTCAAGCTCCTTAACGATTTTATTGAAAACAAATAAATTCTTACATATATACATATTGCATTTATTCATGTGAGTGTGTGTGTGTGTGTATATGTGAATGTGAGCATACAGGCAGTTGCTGTGCGTGACTGTGTGACTAATCATATCATGGCCTCTGCTGGAGCACCAATACGATCACCCTGCGCTTGTTTCTGGGTCAGAACGTTAGATATTTCAGATGGTGTTATTTTTAGGCACGTCTGTTTCCACTTAGTGTATGTTCTCCTCCTGTGTGGCCTGCATCTCTCTCTCTCTCTCTCTCTCTCTCTCTCTCCCCTCCCTCTCTCTGTCTGTTATGTCCTAAGGCACCATTTGACCTACTAAGTCATGGCCCGCAGTGGTGTCAGTGGTGTACAGATGGAGAGCCGGAACATCGACACAAAAATCAGCGACCTCATAGAATAACAAACAACAAGAACAACAAAAAAAGAAAGGACGTTTAAATTTTGCTGCGTACATTTAAGCACATTAGATATGGACTTCACTGTAAACAAAAACCAAGACGAATAAAAAGAAAAACAAATCAGCAGCAGCTTGACTGACAGATGGTGTTTTCAGAATACTGCAGTTAAATCAGGCTCATGCGCTAAAGCCTGTGGTATTAACCCGTGTGCCAAATATACAAGAATTCTTCAGTCAAGTACAAAAGCAGCTAGTGATCTACAGTAAATGTATGCTGAAGTATGTACAGCTTCGCGAGTATGTATATCAAATATAAATGTATATAAAACATGAAAAATTTAAATGTGAACATAAAAGTATGAGAAAGATTCAGAAATGATAGTTAGTATGCTAATAACTCTGACCATACAAACTATCTGTATAATTAATGTTATGTACAGTGTTATCTGTCACACAAGCAATCCAGAATTAACTGGACTTCCTGATGCAACCCTTTCATTTTATCTAGACTTGGGACCAGCGCCGCATCCATTGGCTCGGTTTTGGCCGGGAATCGAACCTGGGCCTTCTACATGGCGAGCAAGAAACCGTCTACTGAGCCACCAATGCCCAATTGGTTGCCATGATAGTAAACATAAGAAACCCTCTGTATCTCTAGTGAACCGGGTCTCTGCGGCACGGTCTGGCTGGTCTAATACAAACTGGCACAATATAAAATGTGTATATAGCAGCAGATAGGTTACACTGCCTAGGTAGATTTGAATACTAGCTAAATTTGTTGATTTATTTACAATAATTTATAGCAACTTTCTTTCAAATTAGAGCCTCGCGGCTTTTTAATCTCGTAAATATAAGAGATTATAAATAAGCTACAATTTATTATTTTTCATTGTGATTAAAAAAAACAATACCATAACGTCTCATTCTTGCTGTAATATTTGATTTATGACACCTTGAACCTAATCTAATCTAATGCACAAAAGCCACCTTATTACTTACAAATGTGTGATTATACACAGATATACACTCACTCACTCACTCATCGTCTATATTGCTTAATCCTTATACAGGGTCACAGGGGGGATGGAGCCTATCCCAGGAGACTTAGGGCACGATTTGGCGGGGTACACCCTGGATGGGATGCCAGTCACACACACTCACAAGTCATTCACACATTATGGGCATAATCTGCATGTTTTTGGAGGAAACCAGAGGAAACTCACCAAGCACAGGGAGAACATGCAAACTCCATGCACACAGACCCCGAGGCGGGTATCAAACCCGGACCCTGGAGGTGCGAGGCGACATTGCTAACCACTAAGCCAGATATTGAGGAAGAATCCAAGTCTCATAATTCCCACGAACTCCAAAACACAACACATGACCTGTCAAACGATCCCATTCATCACCAGGGCTGGTAATGGGCCTCACCTGTACCTAATTACACACGCTCTTATAAATAAATCACACACACAGAGGTTTCTGCTCTTGTGTTTTGTTTCCGTTGCCAGGCTTGTTCATCCTGTGAGCTGATTCTAGATCTATACATTCGTGTCTCTTTGACACGCTTAATCGGGCACAGTGCACGTTTGCACAAAGAGTACTGAGGAGCGCTTGATACACAGCACCCCTAGTGGTGAAAAAGTAAACATTTTTATTATTGATAGCGTTATCTCAAGTTCAAGCTCAAGCTAAAGGAAATGACATTAATGTTATCTCACTGGGGAAGTGACTCACATTTGAGTCTGTCTGTCTGCATCATGGCTTGTCACTGTGCTAGCAGTAACATCTCTAATATCACGGTGATGCGAAATGCTCCATTATGATTGGCCAGAATTTGTCGGTTCATTTTCTGCAACAACACAATCAGGTTAATATGAATGCACTTGTTCTAATACTATATCATTTCTGTAGTTATTAACAAGGGGCTTGTGTAGTCCAGCCTCATGTATGAGATGATATGATATTTGTGGAATAGTGAATGCACTTTATGTCTGAAAGATAGAGAGGGGGGCGGGGGTGGTGAGGGTATGGTTACAGTAATCACAGAAACGAACATTTTTTTTGCAAACATTCCAAGATGAAACGTATAAATTGAACAAATGTACAAAGATGTGTTGCGGTATGAGACGAATAAACCACTTTGTGATTTTAACAGGAATCCTGCTTCATCGTACCACACCATCGCAGATTACTTTCCTGTATTTCTCACTCACATGATGGGCTTAGATCTTGTTTTTCGTTGCAGACGTGAGGCCTTCCTATGCCCTTTCATTGTGTTTATGTGTGTATCAGAGCCTGACCATAAAGCTCAATCCAACTTCTCACCTGCAGCATTGTGGCCTGCAGATCTGTATGAAGGGTAATTGGGGACTCGCATTCTGGGACCAGCTTTGTCTTTGTTTCCCGGCTGAATTCACTGACCCGGACGTGTCAGGTCACAGGAGTGTTAAATGGCGCGGGGTGCTGCAGCTGCATGATTCTCAGCATTTTTTTTTATTTTTTTTATGTGCTCTGTGTGTTTGTGTGAGTGTGTGTGGGTAGATGTGTTATGTGCGGGTGAATGCATATATTGGTGTGTACTGCATAATAGTAAGTGGCATCTGTGCTGCAGAACAAAACTGTCCCTGTTGACAGAATGGGAAAATAAATAAAACCTCCAGCTGCTTTACTTATATTTACTGCATCTTCATTTGAGTTGCACAGAACAATAGAGATAATTATTGACATTATACATACCATGTCTGTCTTTAGAATAATCCATCTCACCAGTGATGTAAAGCTCTCCAAGATGTCCTCTTTATCACCAGCTTCTAAATTAGAAGAAACATTTTTAAAATTTACACTTCCATCTTTTATAATAATGATAATAATAATAATAATAATAATAATACTTATTATTAATACTATTCATTAAAAGAAAAAGGAGGAGCAGTAGTAGGAGAACAAGTAGAAGTAGTAGTTGGAGAAGGAGGAGGAGAAGGAGCAGCAGGGGTAATATTTTTAGTAGGAGTAGTAGTCATAGGAGAAGTAGGAGGAAGAGAAGTAGGAGGAGGAGAATGAGTAGTAGTTCGAGGAAGAAGAAGAAGAAGAAGAGGAAGAGAAGGAGTAGAAGGAGCAGTAGAAGGACAAGGAAAAGTATGAGAAGAACGAATAGTAGGGGAGGGGGAGTAATAGTTGTAGTAGCAGTAGTAGGAGAACCATTAGGAGGAGGAGGAGAAGCAGGAATTGGGATTATTATTACTAGTAGTAGTGGGAGGAGGAGGAGGAGGAGAAAGAGAAGGAGAAATAGTAGGAGGAGAAAAGGTAGGATTGATAGGAGGAGAAAAATGAGGAGGAGAAGTATTAATAATAGTAGTAGAAGGAGGAAGGAGTAATTGGAGGTAGAGAAGGAGGAGGAGGAGAATGAGGAGATGAAGTAGTATTAATAGTAGTAGTAGGAGGAGAAGGAGGTATAGTAGTATTAATAATAATAGAAGGAGAAGTATTAATAATAGTAGTAGAAGAAAGAAAAGTAACAGTAATTGGAGTTGAAGGAGAAGGAGGAAAAGAAGGATTAAACATGGGATTAATAGTAGTAGGAGTAACAGGAGAAGGAACCGGAGGAGAACTAATAGTAGAATGAGGAGGAGGAGGAGGAGGAGGAGGAGGGGGGAACCTGTAGTACAGTATTAATAATAATCGTAGGAGGAGAAGGTGTGTAGCTTGATAGAGAACCACCTAAACACTTGCTCTCTTCTTGTTCTTGACACAAATACACGCGTGTCCTCCATTGTGCCTATCTGTAAATCATCCTTACCTCTCAAGGCTGTGAGTGTCGTGAACCTCTGACACCCCCCACACCCCCACGGGCGGATCTGAAACCTGATTCTGAGGCACGCCACAGCCTCTGTCGGCGCCTCCACCTGTCCCACGGCCATTCCCCGTAGAGCTGTGTGTAAGTACAGTATATGTGTATACATATGTGTCTGTGTGTGTGTGTGTGTCGCTCAGCCCTTACCCACCTGTTCCAATCTCATGGCCACTCCGTCCCCCAGCTGTTGCTCCGCTCGTTTCTACAGCGAGCAGGACATCTCCGCTCTCTGAAGCTTTAGCATGCAGCGAGGACATAATGATTTACAGGGCTTTGTCCGGTGATAAGGTCACTTCTAAAGTAACTGAGACGGCTGCTCAAACATGTAAAGTGCCACAACATACTAATTTTATACTACAGAGTGTAGTGCGTATGGTGTATAGTACACTGATGTGAATATACGGGGTGTTACAGTAGGTGAAGTATAACAGTAGATTACATACAGTATAGTAAATAAAGATGAAAGATTGCACACAATCTATTTAAATCTCATTATGCATCCTAAATTTCTACTATTACTATGTATTTTGTTCTTTTTAATAAATCTTTTGAGATAATGTACTCCATTTTAAACTTTTTTTTATTATTGGATATGAAATTTTTAATGTTTTACCAATCACATCTCCAGTGTAGTCGTTTCACTAGGGTGAAAAAAAAAAGAACATTAAAATTACATTAACAAGAAACACATCTTTAATATACTGACCAATGCAGTGGAAATATATTACTGGAAAAAGTGGATTTAAAAAAATATGTATATATTTTTAAATGTACAATCAGATAGCTTCTCAGCTTCAATTATCTCTATGATATACTACTTACATGTATTATTACATCAATAAGTTCTAAACTAACAATATTTACTGCATTATATTATATATTACATTATATTGATAAATGATGTTAACAACTGTATTAATCCATGTTTGTTGAAATGTTACATATATACACCAGTGTTGACAGAAGGTTGATGTTCAAGTAAGTAATCATTTAAACTAAAACTTCAAACTTTTGTCAAATAACTGACCACACAGAGACTAATTAAACATTGGAATCTTCTGACTGTGTATTGTATACTGTATA
>JAOVVA010000027.1:17238319-17249999 GCA_028565275.1 Leiocassis micropogon | reverse complement strand
CTCAGAGCCCACTGCAGTCGTTACTGTAAACATTAAGCAAGTAGATAACTTGCTGTCAACTCACAGAAGAGACGCATCTGTCTAGCCATTTCCACATGTTCGGGCCATTAAAGGAGTTCCTGGGAGGCCGGTGTTTCAGATGTGATGCAGTCAGTCTGATCATGGCTCTAGCATACTGACCAAACCTTCTGCCTTGATGGTATCCAAACATCAGTGAAACACTGGGATGAGTGCACTGGAACGATACCTGCATGTTTAATGCAGAGGATTATATAGAGAAATAAAGGGAGTTTTTTTACTCTCAGAACCGTGTTCTGTTATTCTGCACAATCAAAAGTCTCGCTTTGACTTGAACGACTCTTGCAGTCCACCATAATCGCAAATGTCCATGACAGAATCATGTCTAAAACCTCCTCTACATTTAGAAAAATTATGGTTCAAGGGCTATTTATTTTAGGGTTGGGGTATTTTCAAAAAAAGAAAAATGCAAATCACTTCTGGATTGTCACTGGGGTCACTTTTTTTGTACCGTATCACTAATCCATGCATTAACACCTTAATGAAATGCCTTATTTCTTCATTATGAATATTTTAACCAGACTATAAAGCGGAGTCATGTTTATTTTAGGCTTAAAAAAAAAAAAATTATATTAATTATTAGTTAATAATGATAATTAAAATTCCATTTCAGTTTCTTTCCTGTTTCCTTATTAACACCTGTTATATATTTCATACCACAGACACATGATTTATGAAGGAATGGTAAACATACACACACCCTCAACCACTGCCTTAAAAATTTCAGATGAAGGTTAAAGAAATGTCAGATTAATTAAAAACCTAATTAAAAACCATACTCTTCATTCAATGTAGGATGCGAGAGCTAAGAATTAAACTGATTTTTGACTTGCATTTCCAGCTACAAACTTTGTTTGGATAGAAAAAATTGTTCGTTATGTTTGTCTTTTATTAGATGACAGTGATGAGTTTATATGTATTTACCTCCTCAAGCCAGGTAAAAATTGATTAAGTTACGCATCACGATTTGTCTGTGTGGCAACTAATGTATTTTTATATACATTTTAATTTAAATTTTTATGTTTGCATTTGAGGTGGGGAAAATGTTGCTGTTCCTGTATAATCCTGCAGGTGGTGCACTCTAAACTGGGAATTAAATATTTGCTAAGTTTGTTTAGAATTTAAAAGTTAGAAATTAATATTTAATCAGGGTATTCATAAAATCATGATTATTATAGAATGGCAATATAAATCAAATCAGCACCCAGGTCTCGTGATATATATAATATCGAGCAGCCCCTTGGTGATTCCCTTCACTAGTAGTCGATGTAATAAAACATTTTGCCTGATCTAAAGTAAGTTCTACTACAGGCAGAATTATTGAAAATTGATATTAACTTATTAAAAAGTGATATTAAGTGATGATGTTCATTTACTGCAGATGCTTTGAGCAGTCACATGGATTTGACTTCACTCTCTTCACTCCATGATGTAGGAATTTCTTGTTAAAAGGTGTTTACTTTTGTTTTATTTGTAATTACAAGTCACAAGCTCTAGAATGTCGAATGTAAGGTGTTGTCTGATGGCCTTATCTAAGAGGTAATTATTAGAGGTAATTATTATTAAATGAAGGGCTAATTAAAGAATTAAGAATAACCACTCTGATAATTCATATAATTTGTTTGAAAGTTGTTTGTTTGTGTTCGAGACAATCTTTGTAAATTGCAGAGAATCCAATGATCAGCGATTGAAACAATGTCTTTTTCTGCCAAAAGAATAAAGACGACCCATTCTTTTTTTAATTTTAAGATTTTTAAAAACAATTAAATAGGCCTACTGTGTGAAATCTGCCATATTCCAAACAGTAAGGATAATTAGAATAGTGATTAAAATGCTACAGTTTCTACCCTAAGCAAGGGATTTGTGAATAATTATGTCAAAATGTCATCATGTCAGTTCCTCTTTTATACGCCATTTAGAATAGGTTTTGAAATATTCTACCATATATTTCCCAAAGTGCTGCCACAATGTAGTGTCATGTAATCACATCATCTTTGAAAAGGTGAAGTTCTAAAAATATACCACGATGAAAAAATAAAAAAATAAAAAGTCTCATAAAGAAGAAGAGGAGTATCACTGCTTTTTATCTGTCCACAAATTCTAGCTGCACATACAGCAGGTCATACAGGTCGCCATACTGCACCTATAATCCAAGCATTATAACCTCTTTAATAATACTTAAAACCTAGAATTTGTCTAAACAGCAGACCGGGAACAAACTCTGTCTTTAAAGCTCATCACAGTTGTTCTGATGGGCAGCTGCACAGAATTCGATTGCAGTGTGAACAGCTGTCCAGCAGCTGCAGTGACAAAGTGAACAGTGTTAAAGTTTTCGCACCACATTCCCCGACCGTCAGCTCTTTGTTTACTTTTCTATTCACACCACACTTTTTGTTTTCATATCGGTATCTGGACATTCTAGTTTCCTCTCAATGCCTCATCCAACAATGGCATCCATCTCCTGAACATTTTTCTCTAGACTGCTCCTTTCTCATTACGCACAGGTCTAAAAAGCGAATACATACTTCTGAATCGCTGCTAACCAATTGCAGCGCGGAGTGTGGCAGCCATTTTCTGAGCTGTAAGAAAGGACTGCGGAACGGCTGCATTTTTAACCCCCCCTTCCTCCTTCTCTTCCTCCCCGCCCTAACCCAATGAGCATTGCTCAGACATGCGTCACTCCCTCACCCTGGCCATATATAGCAGAGAGGCAGGGGCGGTCTCTCCAGCCAGAGGCTGAGATAGTGGCTGCCTGCACGAAAAACACAGCAGCACCATTAGGAAGGGAACAGCTACAGACGTTAAAGCAGGTAAGATCCTTAGCTTGGGCCCGTTTTCTGTTTTCCTGTTCACTGTTTAATCAGCATGCCTCGTGTTAAGTCAGTTTGTTGTTACCGATCTTGCTTCGTGTTTGGGGTTGAGAGCGTGAGCATCTGGGTTGTTTTCATTTTGAGCTAACCAGCTTAGCCTGACATTGAGCAGTGCTTCAGTGCAGCATAGACTCTATATTAGGTAACCTAATTCATGGATATATGTATAAATATATTCTAAGGGTGTCATTCTCATATGGCGGTTCTTTCTCCGAATGTCACATGTTAAAACAGTGGGTAGAAGAAGGCCAGCTAATTGTTTGTGGTTTGGGATTACAAGAGATACAGTCTATGATTCACTGTCAATCATATATGACATTAAAGTAGACTCTGTTTACACTTCAGGAAAGAATGCCAACTGGCCTCCAGTAGCCTATATGATGCTTTATTTAAATCTTGTTTGGAATAAATCTATATAGACTTCCCTGATGGTTTTGAGTTAGATTTTCCATGAACAACTCCAGTATGTACCCTAATAATGATCGAATCTCAGATCAAATCTTGTCTCTCAAAGCTGATCCGTAATTATGAGTGTATTTTTTTGGCACATTCTCCGCTTCTGTCCACGGTTGTTTCAGAACTGGACAGCAACCTTCTCCATCTGGATGGATGGTAACAGAAGTAGATGTTAGAAGTTAGATTATGAACATGCTCATTGAAATATCTAACGTGTGTAGTGAATTATGGCTCAGATTTGGATAATTAATAGCAGAAGTCAGTGGTTGTGCAATTCTCCTTGGGTTTCTTAATTCATGTTTCCTTCTTTTTTTTTTTTTCCTTTTCCAGGGGACCAAGGGCTCGGTAGACGTCACAAAGCCAGCGACCCCTCTGCATCCATGGCAGACAAGGAGCAAATTAAACAAACTGCGGCCAAGGTGCTAGGTTATGTGGAGAAAGTGTCCTCCTTCGCCTCCTCCATCGACCCCCTGTTTGGCATCGTGACCTCGCTGGTAGGTGTAGTGAGGAAAGGCCTGGTCGAAGAGGAAGCCCATGAGCTAGACAAGGACTTTAAGAAGATTCATGCCAAACTGGAGAGCATCTCTCAGCAGAACAAGCACATGCTCCGCCAAATCCGCATCCAAGAAATCAACGAAACTTTTGGCAAGTACGAGGAGTACATCAAGCACCAATACGGTGCCTTCAACAAAATGGTCGACCGGGTCAGGACGCACCCTGACAATGCCGAGCACTACATGGAAGAATTTAAGGATACTTATGAAAAGGACAAAAGCGACCTGGGCTTGGACGTATTCTATCGAGGCATCACTGGAAGGAAGAATCTTTTTGCGAGGCCAATTCTGGACGTTTATCTAGAGCACTGCGACAGGAAAAGAACGGTCATGGAGGCTAGATGCGGTCATCTGGCTCACCTTTTCCAAATCGGTCTCATGGCACTGATGGCCTACTACGCAGTCACGGAGGATGACGAGGACGAAGTCAGGGATAAGTGGGCTCAAAGGGTCCTCGACATTCAGGCCAAGATGCAAGAAGCCCTGGACGAGTGTGACTAGTAGGATTCATGCCAAATGCACTGAAAGGTTGTTAAACCACAGCTGTCTTAGTTTCTACTGCTTTATAATGGAGACAATTATAAACAATCAATGCTATTTATATTATAGGCAATAAGAAAACTGTTTCTTTCTATTCTTGTATTGTTTTTGATGCCTTTTTTTGGCTTAGCACTTAAAATTCCAATCATTTTTTATTCACTTTGAAGAGGTTATGCAAGAACTGTTACATGATATATAAATGTTAGGTGTTGCTGAATGGATAGTCATGCAAGCTGGACTCGTGTATTTCATTTTTTTATTTCTTCACTCTGTCTGACTGTTTCCAATACATTGTAACTGTGGACCATACTGTGCAGAAATAAATGTTTGTCTTTTCCAAGTTAAAATTCTGCCTTTTGTTTGATTGATTATTATCTTAGTTCATCTTAGAAAAAATCCTATGAAGTTATTATAGGATAATTAATATAGTTGTGCTAAAAAGTCTAAGAATACATTGTGATATATTTTAAGGGAATGTAGCTCACTCTGAGCATTTCAGATACCCGCCATGGAGCAGAATGCAAATGAGTGTTTTGCATTTCGGTAGGATACTGAGAGCTGCAGGCTGTACAAAGGATTGCGTTACTGTGTCACTGCAGTATATCTGAGTGGATCTTTATAAGAAATAACCCTAAGGCGTTTCCAGGCTCTTAGCATATACAGTGCTTTACATAAATATTCACCCCATGAACTTTTGTCTGGAGAAATGGGTTTAACAGGAATTACATTTTATGACATTACATTAAAAAAAATCTCTGGATTCTGTACTTCTCATAGAACCATATATGTTCTACTTCAATGTACTTTGTATGGTTTGTATTTGCAGTACATCACCTGTTTTAAAACAGACTGCTCTGTGTGAAGGTATAACATGATTAAAGTATATCTTCTTCTCCTCGTCAGGCCAGCGTTTGTGTTTTAGGTCATGGCTGACATTGAGATCTTGGAGGACCGAGACAAGCTGAAGCGAGGCCTGGTGAAGGTGCTGGAGTGTGTAGCCACCATCTCCTCAGCAGCCGCTGTAGTGAACCCTATCTTCGGTGTGGCAGGCTCACTGATCCGCGTCGTCCTGCACCATGTGGATGATGAGGAGATTCAGACTCTTCGACGTGAGTTTGGCAGCGTGAACCGAGCCCTGGATGAGCTTTCAGTGCAGAACCGTGGCACATTGCTCCAGATCAAGAAGGAGACATTGGACGGGCAGTACAGCCGTGTGGAGGAGAACCTACGCAACCAGTTCCGTAAGTTTATGGAGGTGGTGGAGGCACGGCCTGCGCACAAGGAGCGCAAGCGCGATGATTTCGAAGAAAGCTATGCCAACGACCTGGGCGACCAGAACCTGCACACACTCTACGACGGTGTCATGGGCAAGCCCAAGCTCTTCAGCCGGCCCATCCTCGAGGTCTACATGACTCACTCACAAGGAGATCGGAGGGTGATGGAGCGCCTCTGCACACGCCTCACCTACCTGTTCTGCATCGGCCTCATTGCTCTGATGGGTTACGCTGCCATCATCGGTGATGACGAAGAGGGTCTGAGCGAGGAGTGGGCTGAGAAGATGGAGAACGTTCAAGAGAGGATGCAGGAGGTGCTCCGGAGGTGCAAGTGATTCCTTTTGCCTGATCGAAAGACACAGAGGACTCCTTATCTAGTCCATAGAAGTCTATGCTGTGTCTGATTAGGTGTTCTCCACCCACTTCTCTTATCATGTATTCGATATTCTCTAGGGCTTCACTGCTGTTCCTCATGGTGTTTTTTTTGTTTAACTCACTCTCTCTGTTTTCTTACATGTTGTCACATACACTGCCCCCTGGTGTAAGAACATGATAATTCGTTTATTTGGTATGTTCTTATTCATACATACATACTGTAGTCTCATTCCGCCTGAGGATTTTCCCTTTACTGTTTAAAGAATACTTTAAAGCCAAAGATTTCTTATCAAAGTGGTAAGGGTTTGACAGCCAACTGCTGATTGATTGAGATTCATTTGATTGATCTACAGTGTCCTTAGAGGGTTATACACCATTTTGACTAAATCCCCGTCCGCATATATATTTTCGTTATGAGATCATATTCATTTCTCATGTGATTAAGCTTGATGACCTCACCTTGTTTTATCATCACATCTATCAACTGGGCTGGATCGCTCATGTGAGCATTTTCAAATAGTTTGTGTTTTTTGAAAATATAAAAAAATATATATATATTTTAGGTGTACCCCCCCCCCTTTTTTTTTTTAAGAAATAGCCATATGTGTGACTGTGGCTGTTAAGAGACCGATTTTTGAAAGCCAATATTTCCCGCTAGTTAATGTTTAATATTATAAACAAAGCCTAGGCCTTACATATAATCTTGCACTTTCAACTTTATGGACATTGTAAAAGGAGTATGATGATGCCAGAACTTCAAGCTTAACATAGGACTGTATTTGCCCAATTTACACCAACATGCAGTATATATTTCAAATCTTATATCACTGAACCAAAAACAAACAATGTCACTCTTTACAGATTGTGTGTGTGTGTATTGTCACATCCACATCCAGTAGTTTGAGATTCAGCCATTCAACAGAACTTCCTGTACTTCCTGTGGTTCTACTACAGCTTTTAAACAATCTAGAATGAAGAATGTCGTGCATCTGGTATTGTGAACACTAACTTTCTTTCTTTCTTTCTTTTTTTTTTTTTAAATAATCTGAACACTACACTTAGGTGTAAAACTTTGGTTTCAATGTTGGATTAAGGAGGAACACTCACAGCTTACACTACACTCTTCTGGCTTACAGCATGCCTGTTAACATGTAAAAACACTAAAGCCTTATGAGACTAAACACTACAAACATCCCAAGTACATGTTTTTCTTTAAACCCATTGCAGTTTTGCGTTACTGTATCAGTATGGCATTCTATGTGATTTTACTTTGCGTTGGCTACACTACATGAGGTAGTACAGGAGGTAATGGTCCCAGACTTGTTCTTAATGCTGGAACAGTGGAATAATATTGAGAGGTTTAAAAGTATGAGCCATTCTTTTTTTCTTTTTTTTTTTTTACGTTTGGCTTCAAACACAATCCTCATAGTTTCTTGACAAGGACCAAATAATTAAATAAGAAAATCTAAAAACTTCAGGAAAGAACGTTTAAGCCTGATGTTACAGAAATATGTATTCTCTTTCAGATTTGCGCCACAGCTCTCCAGTGTCTTGCTCATAACTGTACTTATACTTGCATTATATATCTGCAGCATCGATTTAGATCAACCTGCTTAAAGTACATGATCATCTTCTCTGGTCCATTTACTGAACCCTGCCATTAGTGCCTCCTGCATATATTACACTGTTCCTTATATCAGCTTTCACTTTCTTCTATGAATCCATTACTGCCTTTACTCGTCTGTGCACGTACATATTGAACAATTTGTAGATAACTTTGTCATGCTTATATACGTTACTGAAATCTACAGACGCACTTTTAAAATGAGAGAAGGTTATAGATCTTTCTTTGAAACAGTTCATTGTCTCTGGACAAGAAACAATGAAAGGCATTGTAAAAATGAAGATGCTTTCCTGTTTTTCCTTTTGTTTAAAGATTTTTTTTAGTTGCTGAGCAAAGATGTACATGAAAAAAAAACAGTTATGCACTACCAATAAAGATATGGATGTACGAATGCAGAAAATGGCTTGGATTATTTTCCACAAGTACACATTAAAAGTATCGTTTATTCGCTCTGTAACTGCGACCTTTAATTGAATTTAAAGGTTATATTTTGTTTTGGAACAAGAATGAAGTGTAATACTGTGAATCGTGACTCAGCATTAAATGGCAACGTGTGACGTCAAACAAGCCACGCAATTCCACTTACTGCCACTAGATGCCGCCATTGTCTTTTCAACCACAAGTCTGCATCATATGCCAAGGCATATAGAGTAATGTACTGTACATATAAAACAAGATTTCCCACACTTTTTATGACATGTAAGGGTTAAATCATTCCAAAAATAATATTTAAAAAATTCCACCCTGTAATGTAATTTTTTAAATAATGCATAATGATTTTTCAGTATTGCTCCTACAGCCAGTAGTCTTATTTAAAAAATTTAACACATCCATTTTTTTTGTGTTAAGCTTAGCTTTAAAAAGAATTAGCCTAATCTGCATGCCTTTGGTACGGTGGTGCCTTTTCAGTTTTGTTAATTTGTTTTGCACTTCACGGCCACCGTAATTTTCCCTCCTCAATTTAACACTACCTCTGAAAATGTGGGGTCATTAGCAAACAGATTAAATTGCGTAAAATTTACATCAGAATGTTTGCCACTATGTTCTACCACTAGAGGTCAGTAAAGTTTCCTTCAGATTGATGGCTAAAAAAGATTAAATGGATCCTTATTAATTCTCAAAGAAATAACAGAAATGCAGAAAAAGGTCCAGACAATTTCACAGTCTGAGGCTTGGTCCGGAGATCAGGTTACTGTCATAATTCTCTAATATTTGTAGAGAAACATTCTTGTAAGTAGACTGGTTATGTTAAATTCTACGTGTGAATGGATGAGGGCATAGTGACATGCTATGGACAGGTGTCTTATCCGTCTTGGACCCAGTGTTAAACAAATTGGCCCCACACTCACAGTGACCCTGACCAGGAGAAAGCTAATCAGGACATACGATGTAAGAAGTCACTCTTACTCAGTAACTTTGTTTATTTTTGTTTTGTTTGTTTGATGCTTTTTAATTAACTAAGAATTTTCTGAAAAGTTTCAACGAGATTTCTATGATTTTTACTATCTTACACCTCACATGGTAAAAGTCAAAGAGCATTTACTAAAATCAGTAATAGTTAAATTAACTCAAGCTCATTAGATATTTTAGCTATAATTATTTGTATTTTATAATTGTAATGAGCATTAATATAATTCAACTGTCCTAAAACAAGAATAAAAAATATTAGTGACTTCTAATACCTTATGTCCTAATTAGTCCAAATGTGTTTTACAGTGTTTTCAAAGTAAAAAGTGGCTTCTTGTGTTAGCAAATATTAACACAGTGCTTTTTAATTATATAAAAACAGTATGTACAGAGACTGACAAAGTGTTATTCATTAAGAAACTAAACTTATGGTTAGCTATGACTAACTAGAGACATAAAAAAAACAATCCAGGGGCTAAAATGGGAGAAAACAGGGCCTTTAATAAGTTATCTGCATTTTCAATAATTTAAAAAATTTAAATTTCAAAAAAGTATTTTCGAAAGCAGTTAAATTTTCAGAGAAATCTAGCACTCTGTACTGACCCCACAGTGACCTCTAGTGGCATTCTATGGTTACAGCTCTTTGCAATTACTATTATTACTAATAAACTGCTTTAAACATTTTGGCTTTACTGAATTGCAGGACAAAATTAAGAAAACGAATAAAAAAAAAAGAATAAATAAAAGAAAAGAAAAAACTGCAAGTGTATAAAACAAAACAAGCAGTTTACTAACTCATATTGGTAGGATGAAGGCATTTTAATAGGACATTAATCAATACGTTCGGACTTGACTCCAAAATTACAGGCTATAAAGTATATTCAATTACTGCTACAAGAAATTCATCATGCTCCATCTGTTACAATTTGGAATGACAGCAGAAAAAAAAAAACTGCACAATCTACGATCATTCAGTCACCTTAAGTTCTGATTGAGGCACATAAAGTGGAGGTCAGTTCATGTGTGAAAATGATTCCTCATACTCCCAGGACCACTGCTTCACAATATGAGTCCTGTAATATGGCCGTGCCTTCAAGGATGAAAATCTCCATAGATGTGATAACCTGGTCATTCAGTACATTCAGGTCATCAGCTGACTTCATTTTATTGCCACATAACGTTGCTGAGTCTAGACCTGAGCAACTGAAGCAACTACAGATCATAATGTACAGTGGACACTATGCATGATGGGTGCACCGTTTCCTGCGCTTCCCTTCTCACCCTGACACACCTCTCACTCTGGAATAGGGTCGATCTGGACTCATCAGACCTCATGACCGTAACCACATGATCACATGAATGAATTTTTTTTTTTTTGGTCAGGGCAGTGTGTATAAAAGGTTTGTTTCCTCTATCACTGTGTAAGCGAACTTAAATTTTTTTTTATATAACTGAGGAATCTCTCAAGTTATACAGTCAAAACCACAAGGTTTAGTAAATACCATGCCATCTTTTAATACTTTAGTACTTTGCATACATATGTCAATAAATTAAAGGCCATGGAGCTTTCTAAGTAAATACTTAAAAAAAAATTTATGATAATACTAAGAAAATTTTTACATGAAAGAATTTTACATGGTTATAATAAACTTGACCCATACACAATGCAGTGCTGGATTGTGATCAATGACACTTTCAGTAGTTTAATTAATAACTTTCAGTGGTTCAGCAACAAGGCCCACACTTGTGCGAGTGTATAGTAGGATAAAGTAGTGTAAAAATGTTTCACACCAGTGTAGAAACCTGACCTCTAAATGTGTTGACTGTTTTGACCTTTCTGGCAAATACTGCAGGAAAGAGGTGAGAGAGAAGTGTTTGTCCTGATATTGTGCATTACAGCTTCTGGTTGGACAAATTAAAGAGCTAGGTCACTTGACTCAAGACCAGCACGTAAGCCTGTCTGAGTTGCACTTGTGGAAACTAATCACTGATCACTAGAGGGTGTAATGGCATCCAAACATCACGGTTCAGTACCAACCTTGGTTTAGAAGTCACATTCAGCATGGTTTAATATGTTTTAAGCAAAGTGAAGAACTGAAATTTTATTCATTATGACTTTATGTAAAAATATAAACTTGTAATCACTTGTAAACCGTCGCAAACTGGCCATCATTTCCTAAACACATAAAGAATGCACAAAAGGCTCAAAAATTTCTCTCTTTCTTTAAAAAAAAAAAACAACAAAAAAATATGTCTAGGTATCTTGATGAATGACATCGTTTAGGAACAGTAACAGTATCTATATCTATATCTAAATATTTGAAGGATATTATATTAGCTTGAGGCATTCAGTTTCCCACTTTGTCTTTCGAACACGCCTAGGTTGAAAAATGACACCCGACAAATTACAGCATTATATTGCACATAAACCTGTTCATCTGTCTTTACAAACCTGTAAATTCCATATATCTGAAATGATATTTAAATATTTAGGTCCTCAGT
>JAOVVA010000027.1:17206218-17229381 GCA_028565275.1 Leiocassis micropogon | reverse complement strand
CACTTTGGGAAATTTCTAGTTTTGTGTATAACAAGACACTAAATACTAGATAAAAAAAAAAAAAAATCAACTCAATTTCTATTAAATTAAGCTTAAAAGAGAAGGTCAGAGTCAATCTGACATACAGTACAGTATATTGCTAGCAGTAGTAGTGAACTGGAAAAAGGTGTCATGATGCAGTTTAGCAGACCACAGAATGGTGATATAGACTGAAGCTGTGTGCATACGCTTGCAGTCTTCTCCCTCAGCAGTCTCATTATCATTCACTGTCTGTCTCCTCGACCACGTCAGCACACAGGAATCTCTCTCTCTCTCTCTCTCTCTCTCTCTCTCTCTCTCCCTGCCTCCCACACCCACGCATTCTCACGATGAGATAAGCCCCCCTTTTACCCTTGTCTCGACTACAAACACAGTGAATGTCTTCTGCAATATATCAGCCTGTGCTAATCTTTGCTAATCTTACACACCATAATTTCCCACAGAACAATCTCTTTCAATCCATCAATGTGAAAATGTGGAGCTCGCCCCATCCCCGCCTGCCACCGTTCACTGTCCCTCCCGCCCGAACAACTATACTCTCCATTTGTTTGGTTTGTTTGCCTTATAGCTTTGCTTTGTTTTACGTCATATACCACACCTAGTCTATCAGGCACATTCGATTTTTACTGATGTTAGATTTTTCATGTAGACATCCAATTTTAGAAGACAAGGGCCTTTTTTTTTTTGGTTTCCAAATGAGAATCTGATCGATTTAAACAATCTATGCCACATGCCACAATCAGAACAGGCTCAAAACAGGCTTATCATGGTGACAAATATGATTTCAGCTTAGCAGAGCCGCAGTTAACCCTGAAGGTGATCTGCAGCCAAATGAGGCAGCAAATTAGGTAAACTGTTCCAAGGACATTTAATTAAGACTGCTCCACTCTCTGAGCCCCAGAGGCACTGTGCGGTGAAAGTGCATGAGACTGGCTGAGGAGTGAGAGACAGAGAGCGAGAGAGTGAGAGACAGAGAGAAGGAAGGAAGGAGGAAAGGAAGGAAGGAAGTGAAAGTCAGGAAGCATAACAGTAAGTATTTGGGTTGAGTAATGTTTCTAGCATTTTAGTTGGTGTGGACAGTAATAAAGCCACTAGCGAGTTATGCACCAGAAATAAACAGTGCAGAGAGTGGAGCCATGGCTGACAGCGATATAGATTGATTAATTTCATGCCTCACTATAAAGTGCAGTAAAGTGCACAGGGCATGAACTAATGGCTTTTACATGCTAAGTAATGCACTCTGTGCCAAACTGGGAGCCATCTTGGATCATCTCATGAGTATTAACTTTTTATTTGTGGCTTATTTCTAGACAGTAAACCCTGAATAGACGTGTGTGTGTATTAAGGAGAAAGAGAGAGAGAGAGAGAGAGAGATTTCGTCTTGACTGAACCAAGGAGGACAAAAGGCAAAAAAAAAGGAAAAAGGAACTTACAAACTAACAAAGACTTTGAAGTAGTTCTTATTTATACTTAAAAGGTTTTGCTGCACATTTTTAAAACCAAATCGCTGTTGTCAATCGCTGTTGAATCCTCTAATCTAATTGGTCAGATGATTGTGATTAATTTTGAGTAGCAGCAGCTCTGACAGTAGCAGCTGCAAATAAAAGATCTGTGACAGATGTGTCAGATATACAGATAAAAAAAAAAAAAGGTTTTTGTAAGTTGATGTTTATTATCATGATGTATATTAAGTTAGTTCTGACCGAGTAATCTGATTGGACAATTGAACTATATGTATCATTCCACATCACAGATGTTTTAATGATTATTAATGACACTAACTGTGGGTCGCAGCGTGGGTGAGAGCAGGTCTGTACAGTCGGCAGTACTGAGGAGAGAGAAGCTGCCTGACAAAACCCACATCCACAACCGTTCACAGAAGCACTTTCAACAAGAACGCACATCTGATAACGTTATGTCGTCTTAAACAATACTGTCTTTTTGATAATTGCTTCCTAGTCATTCTGAATCGCCTCTGAACCATCTGTGTTGTCCTGTTTACTGCTAAGGTGAGCTACAAAGCTGACTAGAGTCTAACACAAGGCTGAATCCCAAATCCGTCTATAACCCCTGATCAAGGGCCCTACTTGGTGTGTGGAACACCCTACATAGTGCACTAGACTTCCATTATTTGGGTTTCGACCCCCAGAATAGGAAGTTAACAGAGCTGATATTCTAAAGCAGAATAAGTGGAAATATACCAGCCTTCACCAGCAGCGGTTAATTAATTACACCAGTCGTGGAAGCATGTGTTGGTGGGGCTAAATATCTGGTTAAATAAAGAAACAAATCATAATCTTTGATAATAAACCAAATACCTTAATATACCTTTTTTTTCTTTATAAAAGAAAAGGTTATGCTGTTGTGATGAAAATCAGCACGCGTGTGATATCTTCGACCTCAGAAGTCTCTAGAGTGAGTGTTTTAACAGTCAGAAATAAAAGTATAACATTGATTTTTCCACAACTGGAAAGACATTCATTTGTTTTGTGAATGTTCTACAACATTAAACATAACTAAGAAATTATCAAATGTACAACATGTTCATAAATAAATGAAAAATTATTAAATGGCTACAGTATAAAAGAAATTAAACACTGGGATCTGCTCTTACTTTATTCCTTATTTCTTTTACTGGGGTGTCTAATACATTCTGTGAGATTTTTAACACTTTAAATTAATCTTCCCAGCACAAGTGATAAATAATTTGCCTGTTACTTAGTAGTATATTCTCTTATGTCCAGGAGTACACACTCATGACCTTGGCCTTCCACTAAACACAAGAAACCAAGAAACGTCCTCCAGACTGACGCGTGCAGCCACAACACAGACATTTTTTTTTTTTAACAAACTGCATTTGTTATCCTTAGAGCCACTGTAGAGGAGAATACTGAATATCAACAAGCTATGCTTAACTGACAGACAGTGATAAATCACACTGACCTACACTGCTCAGAGAAAGGTGGCATTTAATTATGAATAAAAAAAGTCAAAGCTTTCACTTTGAATCAGCGTCTCTGAATCAGTCAGTTTGAGATCCCAGAAGGGAAATGGGATTTTCAGGGGTTAAAACATTTGATCTGATAGAAATGAAATCAGAAGTGAAATCAGTACACAGTCCAGAATAAATCCCTGGGCATTTTTATTTATTTGTATTGTATTTTCCCGTGCATGCATCGATATTATGATTGCATGGTCGATGGCTGGTCTGTCTGTTTCATCCCATCACAGAGACGAGGAGAATACTGATCAGCACCCAGTTTTCCTGGATATTTTCTTAAATTAAATAGCAGTTAGTGTGAATGTAAATAAAAAGTGAATGTGAAAGTGATTTGTTTCATCTAATTTGTGAATTAGCAAGACACCATGTTTAAAAGAGACCAAAAGAAACTAAATGGGTGAGACATTAATCTTGGGAGGTCATCTGTAAAAAAAAAAAAAAAAAAAAATCTCAAACTAAGTAATGAACCAACTAACTAACTAAATAAATAAATAAAATTAGCATCTTATCCATAGGATTTGTCATCACCAACAGAGACATTTTTGTCATTAAAGTCGAACATGGGGATAATACCCAGGACATTGACACACACTTGGGAATTTTGCCTGTTTAATTCCTGTAAAAACATTGATATCAAATAATTAAAAATTACAGTTTTACCACATTTCAGACAGATTTGTTAAGTCACAGTGAGACAGTAAGCATTTTACATTAAGAGGGAAACTTTTGAGCCTAGAGATTCAACAGTGATTTCCGGGGTTTTCACTAAATTTGCAGAAGAAAATAGGGAAATATACTTAAATACTTAAAGTTAGACTTTCCTGCAGCGCAGTAAGTAACTTTTCTGTTCCGCTTTAAAGCAGAGGAATCTGGAAAATCACATCTATCATCAAAACTGCATTTTTCTGTTGAGTGCACAGAAACATGTCAAGCCACACACACACACACACACACACACACACACACACACACACACACACACACACACACACATGTTTGAATGTATTTGCATGATTACTGTAATATCATGTCTTTTAAACTGGTATGTTCTATTCAAATGATATATTTGAATTTTTTTTTTTTATTGTACAATTTAACAAAGTCCATAAAAAGTGTTCTAAAAGTATTTTCTATATTTATAATCAAATATTCATGAATTAAAACAAGCACATTCCTATTCAAAATCACAAGATGGACATAAATTTTTGGAGATCATAAAAAAACATATTTTAAAAATAAATAAAAAAATAAATGAATAAATACATTAATTAATACAGATTTTATCCAGGTTACTTGCCTTTAAGCATTTAAAGTTTAGTCAGTTTTAACTTAAATTAAAATTGTGTCAAGCAGTGACCTAACAGTAACCTATTTGCTTTGCCAACTGCACAACGTGAACTCTTTAGTCTCATTTACTGTATGTGCACGTGCGTGTTTACGCACATGAGTATTAAGGATGAGTCTCAAATGTACAGCCTTGAAAATGGCTATCTGCTGCATTTCTTGCACACACACACACACACACACACAATTTTAACAACTGATAATTTGATCATTTATATAACTCAGATTGTACAAACTAGCCTTTTTCAGTTGACAAACAAGTGAGAAACAAGTTCAAAATCTTTCATACAAAATAGTTTGCAATATCTATAATATCTATAATGATTTTGCAAAGGCTAGATATTATCTACTCTTTAGATAATAATCCCTCTTTCCCCTCTCTCAGTCTTTTACAGCAGAGTTGAGTTTATACATTACACTTACACTAGCCACACTTTTGCACATGTTTGCTGAAGCTTATTTCTTGAATACATTTTAGATTTAGATTTAATTTGTGCTGAAACATGATCATGGCAGAACTGGTCTAGTTTTGAACTAGGCCAGGAAAGAAAAAAAAAACTCCACCCACATCCTTGTTCCAAACCTAGCTAAGCCTAATAATTCGTTTATCATAAAAAGAAAACATGACCCTTGTAACCTTTTTTTTTTTTTAGAAAAAAAAAAAATCACATTCAAAACAAAATGTCAAATTAGACAAGTTTAACCTTAAACACAACAGAAAACAGAAAAGTTCATCTGTTAAGATTGTGTTAATAGTTGAGGTGACATTTGAGGTGATATTAAACTTTATGTGAAACCATGTGAAATTTAGATTCATTAATTAATCCAAACCCAAAGTGGTAACCAAAGTAGACTAGCATGCACTGTTACATTAAATGAGAGCGATCATATCAAATCAAAATAAGCTGCATTTTGTGTGATATGAGTTGCATGTATGCATATTTTCAGATTCCTGGTTCAATAAGCTCCATTTTGATATCAAAGTTATTATTGTATCCTGTATCATGATTGTTTGCAGAGATATGGCCAGTGCGAGTTGGTTTATGAGGAGCGTCCTTGTAAAAATCAGTTGAAATCCTATTTTAAGAACATTTAAATGAGGATTATGTACGGTAAAGCAGTGAGAAATAGGGAACCCTCAGCTTCATTTTGACAACCAGAATTTCCCTGCCACCCTTAAAAATATCTTTGCCAGTAGTGCAGAATTATAAAACAAATGAACTCGGTATGATTTCTATCAAAACTGGACTAACCAGATTGGATATTGCTCATTCGAGTGCTTCAAAGCAATGTTTAGATTCAGTTGAAGGATCAAGAAGATACGGTATTTATCAACAGAACTGTCACTGTGTGACAAATAATACCTGACTTGATACTGTATGATGGGTCACATATACTGTACAGTATGTCGTGTTAACCAAATGCCCTATGGCCTACAAACATGGCCGCCAAGGACTATACAGTATCTCCCAGCGCTCAGCTGAACCATCAGGCTCCAACTCACCTGATTGTTGACTGTTTTCACCTGGACTCAATCATACATGGCTTAAACAGGGACACACTATATAAAGCACTTAGAAGCGTAATCGTGTGTTTGCAAACAAGCCTTGTTCCAAGATTGATTATTTTTGTACAAGACAGTGGTTTTTTTATTATTTTTTTTTTTATTAAATAAACATCTTATCTGTTTTCTGGTGCTTTGGAACCTTAGTTAGTTCTCTAAACTTTACATGTTTTTTTAGACCAAACTCTTGTTTGTCATTTAGGATCTTCTGTCATTTTGGTAAACAGGAGTGTGCAAAGCATAAAAAGCATGTACTGTATATGAAACTGACTTTAGTAACTTATTCCTCTTTGCAATACAACTGAACCAGAGGAAGCTTTAAAATTCACATCTGTCATTAAATCTGCATTTCTCTGGAGTGTGAGTGTGTTTGACCTCGCTTCCCCCGATTTGCCATGAGCCGTGTTCTGATTCAGTGCACCGGAAACGACTGCACATCACAGTGTCTGTTTATAACTGAACAAGTTTCCAGGATGTAAGCTCAGTTTCAGCTAAATGTCCATGGCAAAGTTTGCTTTAGAAGATTATTATTATTTTTGTTAATTGTTTCAGTATAATTTGGTAATGGTGAACCAAACATCCTGACACAGGAATCAGACGCATTTTGTCGAGATTTCTATTTCTTATCTCAGAACCACGTCATGCTTTATCAGTTCCATGTTTTAAGTAAGTCAACATCCAGTCTGGGAATAGTTTGATTAAAACTAAACTGCAATATAATTTGATTAGTAAAACGATCAATGACAGGGTGGTGTGAAGTAGTGGATGCAGTGTTAAAGTATCACCTTAGAGCCGATAATCTTTTTCTGTAACAACATGTCCTAAAGTCACAACACACTAATTTAAAATTCAGTCTTCAAATAAATCACAATGTTTTAGCCTTTAGGCATCGTATTTCAAATGTTTGTTTTCTTTATCTGTTGCATTACTTTATTTATTCAGCTTTTGAATACACTTTTGCATAGCAGCTTTTATTTCCTTAGAATTTCTTATTTAGAAGACAGAGCATAAACTAAACTGGAGTTACATCTTTTTTTTTTTTTTCTCTGGAAGACGGCTAGAGTTAGGAAAAACAAATCAAGTCGGTTCCCCGATGTGAAACTGAAATACATACTGACTAATTATCTCCTAGACAAGACAAACCTGTCTGATTGATATATAAATGTCCCGAAGCTAACTCTCTAACGCCACAATTACAAAATGACACTTCCTTCATGTGAGTCCTGTCGGTGCTCGTCTGCAGTCAGATATAGCTCAGATCTACAGCATGACTTATTCCACATCAGCCTGAAAAAACTCCTCATGTGCACAGTCACTACTTGCTCATCTGTAACTAAAAATTGCATTTAATGTACTGTATTTGATCTGAAATCTCAACAGGAATGCAAAGGTGATTTAAAATAGTAATTAATAATGTACTTAAGTAATAGAGGGCTCGAGGTCAAGCGCTGGACGCTGTTTGTGATCAATACATGATGCATCAGCAACTTTTACTTTTGCTACTGACGGATTTTCTTCATTAAAATACCAGAAATGTTTTTATTTATTATCGGAATTCTGCTACCTTTTTATCTTTAGTGCCATAACTAGTGCCATGTTCCAGTTGTGTAGATTTGTCCTTAATTATAGCACTTCAGGAAATATTTTACCTGTTAGATCTTATGCACAAATTAGCACAATTGGCTTTTAATTGGGTTCTTATACTGAATACCAGAGAAACCGGGCTCCAACAGACAAACGGCACACTTGCTTGTCTGGCGCACCTTGCTAATCTGGAAACAATTAGAGTAAAAGCTTTTCCATTGTAAGGATATAATAAGGAAGAATGCTGCTGATGAAGCTGCTCTATAAACCCTGTTCTAGCATCAAAGCTTGTTTTTTTTTCAGCTTACATATGTTATAGACTAGTTAAAAAATATGCTTTTTTTAATAGGAAGGACATGCATAAAACTGTACGCTGTACTGTATGCTGTTTCTGATTGGCATGCACCATGGAAATAATTTTTTACTTGGTGTAAGGTGATTTACAATAAGGCGGCTTAGTGGTTAGCAATGTTGCCTTGCACCTTTAGGGTCTGGGTTTGTTTTTCGGCCAGGTTCGATTCCCACCTCTGTTTGCATGGAATTTGCATGTTCTCCCTGTGCTTGATGAGTTTCCTCCGGGTACTCCGGTTTCCTTCCACAGTTTAAAGACATGCAGATTAGGCTAACTGGCGTTTCCAAATTGCCCGTAACCCACCTTGTGCTTAAGGCTCCGGGGATACAGAATAAACCCTGTATACAGGATAAAGCGGTATAGACGAGAGTGAGAGTGAGTCATTTTAAAATAAGGATAATAAGAGTCTTTGAATCCAGTTTAAAACCCTTAAAACTCAGACGGCACAGATGCTTACCGGCAATACAGCACAGGCAAATGACGATTAAAAAAAAAAAAGGTAAATTTTTCCACTACTGCAATATGGGAATGATGTCGCAAAAATGTAGAACTCTCAAAATAAGCATATTATTATTATTATTAGTATTATTATTATTATTATTATTATTATTATTATTATTATTATTTGGTCATTTAAACAATAAAGACACATAATCATGTGTATCTGTGCTATTTCTTTGCCAATCTGACCCTTTAAAAATTTTTTTTGCTCATTCATGTTTGTATAGTTGGTTAAAATGAACTAAAATTCAGTTCATCATATTGCCTTATATAAGTTGTACATATAGCCATCATAAGTTGTACTGAAAAGAAGGATACATCACTCTCTCAACATCTCTCAAAACCATGAACCCTATATATGTTTAGAAAAAAAAAGAAACAGCAAAACAGTTAATGGCTAAAATGCTCTGAGCTTTAAAGGCTACAGATGCAATAAGAAGCCAAACACAACCAATTAGGTTGTGCATCTACAGTGTAAACTTTCTCTACCCATCACGCCGCATACGAGTGTGGTTCTGTGAGAGTGTTCTTGTATCAGGTTAGCATAGTGCGAGATCTTGTAGCGACACGACGAAGCATCATGTTAGCACATTAGCTGGCTTCTGATATGGTTTGGAACTCCACGGTTAACCGAAGTCTGCTTTCCTTTTCATTCAGTA
This sequence comes from Leiocassis micropogon, assembly GCA_028565275.1. Classification (NCBI taxonomy): domain Eukaryota; kingdom Metazoa; phylum Chordata; class Actinopteri; order Siluriformes; family Bagridae; genus Leiocassis; species Leiocassis micropogon. The sequence continues at coordinate 17,220,337 of JAOVVA010000027.1, read as the reverse complement.
GGCGCCTCTAGCAAAGCGGGTCACAAGAAGAGCACAAAGGCTCCCGGTCAGCCTCCCTGACGGAGGCTGCTGGGGAAAACAGAGGAGTCTTTCACTCCATTGTTGAACAGTCTCACTCAAAATGTGTAAAGGCTCAAAGACAGCGTTCACACCACATGTATCATGCTTGGTCTTGTGATACACAGAAGCCTAGGACCACGAAAAGCTCTAATTTGGTGTATTTTAACTTTCTCAGTTTTTCCCAACGTAGACTGTGATACTGTACTTAAATTAGCATGCCTACTTTTTTGGTAATCTGGTGCTGTCTAAAACCATTTCACTAATCAAAGTAGAAGTCTCTGAAATGATAAAAGGGGCAATGTTTACAGGATGTTACCCATCCCTCCCAGAGTGGGCTCCTAGGAATGCTCGCAGGAGATGGAGCACATCCAAAGGGGGAGTGTCGCGAAGAAGAGAGGCTATAAATACACGTCGTGCCACAGAGGCTGCAGCTCTTCAGCACAGCTGGGCTTCACTGGAACACCACAGAGGGCACCTCTGCACATTTCACCGACTAACTGTAAGCCCTTTTCTCCTCTCAGCCTTTGATGATTTCTTTTCTTTTCTCTCTTTCTTTTTTAATGGTTTTTCACTTTGCTTCTTCTTCTTTTGTGCTTTTTATTTGCTCAGCTATTTTTAACACACAAAAGTAAGTTCAGTGAACACTGACATAAAACAGAATGAGATATTGAAAACTAAATGATCTTTGGATCTGGATTGTATTTGCTAAATCCTGGCTTATAATACATACAATAAGAAAAAGGTTCTTTTGACGCAGTGTGAGATGGCCGGATCTTGTGCTTAAGTAAATATTGACCTGAATAAGACTTTGTCTGCTATGTCAGTGTAGCAGGATTAGTAACCAAGGATGTGGTTTTGAGATAGAGGGAGAGAGGGGAAAAAAAGACTATATTATATAAAAATGATCAAAGGCAGTTCATCATATTGCCTATATATGTGCCTTAATAATAATAATATGGTCTTGGTGCTCACATTTTTCTTTTACTTTTCTACTAAATGAATCAGAACTATTGATAAAACAGATTATTTACCCCCAGATTTGTCTAATTTAAATATGAAACGGACCTGTAATTAGAAAAACTTAATGTTTTCATACATATTGGATAAAATGAATATGAAAAATGGTCAGAATCTGATTCTAAATGTATGCTAAAATAGCTGTGCTTTGATGAGGCAAATTGAGTCATGAGTGTTGACTCACAAATGGATTCTTTTAAATGGAACTTCATCATTATAATCGTTTGTTAGACATCATGAGTACATTTTAATTCCACTAAGCCTTTTTTTATTTGAAATATTAAAAATAATGTACTAAGGGGGCTGTTTGCACTTTATTTGCATTAACCAAGGATTCGATTTTGTCTTCATTTGCATGTTGCATAATTTTACTTTTGGTTACAGTCTTGTGTTTTTTATTTTTTTATTTTGGGGTAGTCCAAATCCTGTGTTGTACATTGCTGAACAAGTGAAACGGATACACATTTTCTCAGATCTGGGTGTGCCTTTTTTGCCGTAGTAGAATACGCAGGGTCTTGGGAAATGAGATATATGTGTGAGCTCATCTCCCCCGTGTAATGAAACTGCCCAGAAATACCATGAAATGTTCAACAGCTTGTCCATTTAAACATCTTTTCCCAGCAAACGCATGTTGGAAACAGATGTTTTATACTTTTCCCCCACTAGTGCAGGAATTACCCCCATTATTGTCTGGCATCATTTCACAACTGAGACACACTCATGACTCCCCCCCGATGTTTACTTTGAACAGGGGTAAACTTTCTGCATGTTTATTCTCATTCAATGCTAAGAGACACCTGATCGTTCCCAAGCTCCGCAATCAGAAGGTGTGGTGTATTATGACTCCGGGCATGTTTGTACATGTCCAGCTTTTAACTTTCCCACAATATGCTGGCTTCAGGTTATAAGGAACCTGAAAAACTGACTCCAAAAAAGACTGAACAGTAAAACACCTACACTTGTTTGAGCTCTGTGATCAAAATGTCTGCTTTTTGTTCTCGGGTTACATCAAAAAACTTATGTTGGGGAAATAAATGTGACCTTTAGATGTGGCCGCATTGATTCTGGCATTGGTTTTGATATCACTTGGCTAAGAAAGGGTTTTTAAATGACTTATCTTACTATGTTACAGAGAGAGAGCACTTGCCTCCCTTAAAGGATTAAGACAGGACCTCTTTCCCGGCATCCAATATGAGTCGAGTGGAAGAATGGGTTCTGGAGAACAAGGATAAGATTGAAAAGGGAGTGGAGATCATGAGCCAAGGCTGTGAGGTCCTGGCAGCCACTGTTGGCCAGTTCCATCCCATCCTGGAGGCAGTTTTTGTGGCCTCAGCTGAGCTCCTTAGCAACCCAGAGGGCAAAGAGGCTAAGTATCTCGCCGAGCAGTTTGAAAGGGTCAACCAGAAGTTGGAAGGGATACAGGATGAGATTGAAAAATTAGCTCTGGAGTTGCAGAGAACGTCACTGAACAAGCAAAACTTTGACCGCGAGGCTCAGATGATCAGTCAGTATGAAAAGTTTCAAGAGTTTGTCATCGCCAAACCGAAGTTCAAGGAGAAGAAGAAGGAAAAGTTTCTGAGCCACTACGAGAACACTGACCGTGATGTTAACCTCGATGGCTTATATAACGCCGTCACTGGAGAGAACACCTCTGGAGATGCGATGCTGGACACGATACTGGTCACCGAGCAGATGAGCAGGAGGGCAGTGGAGGAATTCTGTGCTCGCCTGAAGAAGCTGTTTGTAGTTGGGATCATAGCAGTGATGGGCTACACTGCACTAAAGGAAGGCACTGTTGGAGAGGACATGGTGAAAAAATGGCAAGTCCGCATGGAGGACGTGGAGAAGCGTATGAAGGCGGCGGTGGATGAATGTGTGAACAACTTTCCTGAACAAGCCAAGAAGGATGTAGAACACAAGCTCGTGGAGAGGCAGAGCAGTGTTGACCCTGAGTTTACTAAATTCCTCCTAGATTCTCTTGCTAAAAAGTATGACTGGGTCTCCTGGTCAGTTAGAGTGTTTAATCATAGTGGCATTTTTTTCTGGAATTGGCTGGCTGGCAAGCGATACCATGGAAGTGGAGGAGGTATCAATTATTTTGACCTGTTGACTGACAACAAAGTAAGGATTGTGGTGTCTTTCACTGCGAACCCTAAACCCCTCAACAAAGTCCAGATCAAGGATCAAATAGAGAATGAGAAGCTGAAAGGTGACATGATCTCTGTGGCCGAGTCTCTTTGCAAGAGTCTTCCCAACTGCCTTGTGCATGCTGTTAGTCGTTATAAGAGGGTGGAGGAAGCTAACAATTTTGTCCCTGAGTGCTATTATTATGCAGCCCACAAAAGGGCACACATTTGTATCCACTCAGAATAGTAAAATTTTAATCAAACTAAAATATATCAATGGCAATCAGTCTTATATCTCATCAGTTTCTTTGGTCTTAACACTACACGATGATGGCAACTGTGCTGAGATGTCCAATTCCTTTTATTTTTAAAAAAAAAATTCCACTTGTTCTCTGTAAACTGTAAAAATCCATATGTTATGAAAAGATGTACGAATTTAGTCAAACATGTTTAATCAAAAAGTACTATATTGTACGTGCCTGAGCACTTTTGTATTCTGTCCTTCATGGTTGAGACGTGTTTATGAACGTCATTTGTACCATATGCTGTTGAATATGCTGGTAGAATCATTACGAATGATTACCCTAAGCATCTGATCAATTACATTAAAATATATTCAAACTACTGTCTAGGTAACTTGATTTATTAACCCATGTTGTGTTCGTATCATTCAGCCATACAAAAATCAACTGTCAAAACATGGTATTGGTGCTAAAAGTTTTGTCTCATAGTAAAAAAAAGACTAAAAAGTGTCTCATATTTTTATCAGATAAAAAGAAACACATTTGCTAAATACAATTTTATCACCTTTTATATAGTGTCTGTAACGTTTTTGAATTTAAATGCTAATTTTTATCCAGATGAAACTTTGCCACTTTAGATTTCAGATGAAAAGAAATAAACCTTAAGAAGTGTTTTATTCTAAAATGCTAAATTGTTAGGATGTTGCAACATGAATTTGATATGGTGGTATGGAAAGCTTTTACCAAAAAAAATTTCAGCAATTTTTTGTCATATTTTTGTCGTATGTCATGTGGTGAAAGCTAAAAAAAAAAAGCTTACACCGATTTTAAAATGAATACTCATAAAAAAAATATTAATGATTTGCATTTCAAATTATTACTGTTTTTTTTTTTTTTTTTTTAAATAAATTTAGTCCTGTCCAATTCTTTCCCCCCGATTTTCTCCCCAATCTAGTCGTGTAGCCAATTCCTCAAAAATTATTATTGTTTAAAGCGAGAAAGTATACAGTAACCCTGAAAAATGGCCATTTTTGGGGCACATAAAAAAATAATCTCTCAAATGGCTGAAGTTAGAAACTTGAAATTTTTAGGTAAGCAAGATTGGTCACTTCCATGTTGCATAAATGTTCTCAATGTTCTATATAGCTTCTTTGGCACACACATTTTCTGTATATGAATTAATAAATAAAATCAGCACCAATACTGTTTTTTTGCACAAAAATAAACAAAAGGATAATGTTTATAAGAAAGAAGTCATTCTATTTATTAATAATAATAATAATAATAAAAAGTTTATTATCCACACAATGCTGGAACTCAACTGTGAAGGTGAATTCAGCACAGTAATAACCCCAGGAAGGGTTAAAATGGTGAAGATTAAACTTCATGACTTTAGAGATGGGTGTGTCTGACACTCGGCTGAAAAAAGGGAAACTACAGTTCATGAAGTCGGGTTTAAACACAGAGCTGACTCTCTTTCTTTCACTCTACTGCGGGTTTAAGGTGAGTTTTTGGTCATAGAATAAATGTCAGTCTGATTTTACATCGCAGCAAACAGTGTAGCGTAAGATGTGTGAATGGAGAAAAGTAATTTGTTGTAGGAGAGAAGTTTAGTAAAACCCAGGGCGTCTCTCTCTCTCTCTCTCTTTAACCAAAACAACCGGAAGTTATTCCCGACGGTTTAAAATTTATTTTTTATTTTTATTTTTTTAACACAAATTAAACTTGTTTCGACTTCATGATGTATTAGGCTAGTAACAAAAGCTTTTCTCTATCACGTAGTTCGCTAAAAGTATGTTAATATCTCAAAACAGAGTCACTGAAAACTCCACTTTTTGGTCTTCGGCCAACCAGGAAGTAACTCAACCAGCGCGAGCCTTTATACTTCAATATTATGAGCGCGAGCCTCTTAAACTTTTTTTTTTTTTTTAACTTATCTAATAAGAATATGCGTTCTGTTTGCTGACTTTTGTGCCTTGGACATAACTGTGTTCTTTATACATTTACTAAAGTGCACACACACATGAGTGTGTATATGTGTGTGTATACACATTGTATGTATGTATGTATGTATGTATACCCACAAGGCGAGGTCTTAAGTGTAGTTTTATCAGGAATAAATAGAAGGAATTGAAGAAAGGATGGAGGGAGTAAAGTAGTGAGGCTGTGCACGTTGATACGATTCCACAGACACAGTTAACCGGCCCCGTCCAACCATCCGTTGGGCCACCTCAGACGGGATCCTGATGACGTCCAGCAGTTGGGCAGCTTGCCCGCCTGGAAACGGGGGGCCTTAGCAGTGAATACAGCAGCCTTTTTCCTTCTTGGTAGCTGGATTGCACAGGCTGACATTCGGCAAAAGTGATAGTGCCACTGTGGCTTGTGCAGGCCTTTTTACTGCTTTTTCCAATGTGTCGATCAAATGCCGGCTTTCAGTGCATCCGTCCTCGATGTCCCCAGGCCGCGTGGCATCGTCCTTCTCATGAACCATTTTAGGCAGGTGAAATGGCAGTATTCGGTCCACTCGCCTTTGTGAAATGACCTCAGGCAGGTCAATTGGCAGTATTCAGTTCACTCGCCTTTGTGAAGTGACCTCAAGCAGGTGAATCCGTTATGTACAGTCCACTCGCCTTTGTGAAGTAAGCTTACAGTAGGCAGGTGCAATGGGAGCATAGTTTGCTCAGGCTGTTGCAGTGGCGTTATTCAATCCACCCGCCTTTAATGCGTGCTTACCTTTTGAAGTACCCGGGGCGCATGCCATTCATGTGTTCAGGTTGGTTTAGGTTGGCAGCGTTAGATCCTCGTGGACAGCAGCTCCTGCAGGCGTTTTCAAGCGGCTCCTCATGATGTTGCAATCAGCTGGCCCCACCCAGCCATCCATTGGTGTGGTTTCACGCATAAACCCTTAGTGACTTCTGAGGTGACTGGAAACAGGGGCCTTAACAGCGAACACAGTGGCCTTTTCCTTCTTGGCGGCTGGATCACAAAGACGGTCTCGTTCAGTCTAACCGCCTTTGAAGTCCTTGGGGCGCATGGCATCACCTCACATGCAAGCCGCTCTCGTGCCGCACGAGGTTAGGAGCCTTAAACTCTGGATTTTTAACTCTACCATGAGCAAAGCTCCTCGCTCGCTTTTATTAAGTGACACACGCCCAGATCCATTCCACTTAGCCTGCGCCAGTCATGCCCAATCTAGTAGCCCTGCCCTTTCACATACCTGCAGAAGGGGAGGCAAACTATGTAGGGAGTGAGGGGCTAAAACATTTAGGAACATGCACGTCACAAATTCGCGCCATGACAATATGGACTAAAAGATACACACTGGCTTTATACTTGTATTATTGTACGGTATAGGTGCATTATGGCTATATGTTATACTTCACTAAGCTCTACTGTAAAGTTTACTTAGCTTAATGCATTTACATTCACATTATATGTACTATATCATCCGAAAAATTGAGGAAAGAGGATTTACGCATCTCTGCGTATCTGACCTAACGTTATTGAGAATCAAATCTTTGTGGCTCTTAAGATTACAGACACATCAATTCCAGTGTCTCTGCGCATCATGTATCTGTTTTTAAGCATTGTAGGTGTATGCATTACTTCACTCAGCTTTATACATTAAAACTGTAAAGATGATACTTTATTAAGCTGTGTCCATCCCTTGTACACATCCGCATAAATGTACAATGTGATCCAAACATAACTGTAGGGAAAGGGTTAGGGAAATGGAACATTTTCCAAAAAATTTTTTTTCTGTGGTGATTCTTTACAAAGGAACTCTAGTGGAAAGCTGTAGTAAGGGTCAGCTATTGCTGTAAAAAAGAATTTGGGTCACATTCTCTGGATATTTAGCTGTCAGTTGTTTTATTAATTCCGCTTTTCAGCTTCTTGCTCTGTGGAGCTCCTGTATTTAGGCTGGAACATGGACAGGAGTGTCTGTACTGCAAAATAATGATTTTTAGACCTCGGATTTAAGAAGTCTAAAACCTCAACCATTATCCGATATGTTAACACTGCATTAGTGGTGTGTTTTACTGTAATTCCTGATTCTTTCAAGTGCTGCAGTAACCCAGGGGAGGGAATGGGATGAGGCAGTCTGTAATGTTCTGTCTAATCTCTTCTAATGCTGTCTTGTGCAGAAAAAAGGCTTGGAGGAAGTTTTTCAGTAGAAAATCGCAATAGATTATTAGTTACTCATTACATAAATCAGTTATTTTGTAAGCTCTAAATGTTTATTCAGGATTTAGACTAATCATTAAAATGTGAAATGCACACTGCCTGGCCAAAAAGGTGGCCTTTAGCTTTGATTGAGGGACATATTCACCATGGAATTGTTCCAGCAACCTCATGCAACATAATAATGCTTATGTCAATTTTTGGCCGAGATCTTGCCTTGATGATGGGAGAGTTGAGCATGCTCATTCAGGACACTCAGGTCGTCAGCGGACTTCATTCTATTACAACATACGGTTGCTGAGCCTAGACCTGGAACAACTAAACTGTTTTGCTTATTGAAATCCAAAAAGTGGGTAATTTAAAGTATATACACCTACCTTTAACAATGTTGCACTGAAATAAATACTGTTTATAAATGTGTTTGCTGTACATTAGGTAATCTCAAAAAACATTGCAAAATGTAAAAGTATCATTATATTTTATTAATTTGCCACATCAGGAAGTTAGTAATTCAGTTATTGTAAACAACCCAGACTTGATTATATTCTTATAACAGCATGACCCAGAATGTTTTAACATTATGCTGACAATTGAAATAATTGTATTAATAATGGCACATTATTTTTTAATGTTAGTTAGAAGTTAGTTTCTATTATCACTTATGGTACAGTTGTTCCCTCACTTCCATGAAGTTAATATAGTTTATTTTGTTACTTATAAGACTTTCCTAAGTTAGAAAGCTTAGTTATAGTTTTAATTCTGACACTGGAGACTCCTTCCATAAATAGTGAATCAGTGTCTGTTTAAAGAAAGCTTCATAATACCAGTTATTAAATTATTTCCATTCCTTTTTAAAAATGTGTTTATTATTAACCATAGATTTTATTAAGCACCTTCTGTACGAATCCTGGTGATTAGAAACGTTAGTGTAGAAAAGATAACATGTTAGAACATATATGAGTTAATATAAGCAGCATGAGCGTTTCAGAGAGAATCAGAATCCAGAGTGAATCAGCACCGTGGTGTAACTTGAATAAAATTAATTCTGTAATGTCATGCATTCACAGAACAAAATGGATACGGAGATCCGTTCTGTTTAGAGTCTAATTCTTTGTGCATGTGGTTGGAGGAAGAAAGCTGTTGAAGAAAGTAAACAGCAAGTAAACTGGGAAAGAGTTCCATCAAAGTGTAACAGACAGCCTCATTTTTCTTTTGTCTGGTTTCCATAGAAACTGTCAGGGTTGCTTTGGAAAATGTGCTCCTGCTCAGCGAGTCGAACTACCTTATTAACCGTTTGTCCGCCCACAGTGGCACTTGCACACACTGCAAATGGAAATAATATCCCAAAATGTATCTGGTTTATGGATTATATGAAGATATCATGTTTCCATTCACTATAAGCCACATCTCATTTGTAATTTTGAATTTATTTGCAGTCATCACTTAGCCTGTGTTTGTAAGATGAACAACTGATCTTTCCAAGGCTAGTCTAAAAGCTCATATGCTTTTTAAATATTGTGTCTATGGTACCTAATCTATGTTTTAAGCTGCAGTGTCGGTGTTGGGGAAAGTCCTGAGTTTAGAGATAAATCTGCCCAGTTATACAGGCCAGTGGTAATAGATTTTATTTATTTATTTGGGAAAGGTGGGATTATGGTGAATGATGAAGGCGACACTGTTAAATGTTGATTTATCCTTGGTATGTGGCCTGTGGAGTGTCTTTTCTGTCCCTCAGTGTGAATTCCTGGTGCATTGTTGAGTCATTAGCTCACGGGGTGGGATGTTACTGAGCGGTTCTTGCTCTGATAGCTAAGCTGACTCGCTTGTCTTTCTTTTTCTCACACAGTGATCTCACCTTTTCCCACTCCGGCACAGCAAACAGACTGAAAATAAAACACAACCAAGTGTAAGTTCTATATTTACTACCTTCTGGCTTAAAGCCTGTCTGCAAATATTTCATGTTTTGGATCTTTGCCACCTGGTTACTCGTTTAAGTGCATCAGCAATATGACAATTTTTAATCTGACCTTTTTTACTTTCTTTTGCACACAGATTTCCAAAGAGATTAAAAAATGGCGGAAAATCTACAGAAACTTGTTGCATCTAAGAAAGATGTGGTGGAGAATGTGATGGAGGTATTTGAGCAAGGAGCAGAGGTGTTGGCCAGTTTCGCTGGAGATCTGTTCCCTGTTTTCTCCATCGCTGCTCCCATTGTAAAGCTGGCACTAGATAATGTAGAGAGCAAGGAAGCAGAATACATGAAGGAACAGTTTCAGAAAGTCCGTGAGCGTCTGGAGGTCATATCAGAGGAGATCCAGCGCATAAATGACGAAGTGAAAAAAAGCGGCATGGACGAAGCGTACTTCTCAGTGGAGGAGAATATAACCAACCAGTTCCGCAAGTACATGGACATCCTAAACGCCAAGCCGAAGTTTCGGGAAGCCAAGAAGAAGCAATTCCTGGAGCATTTTATGAAAACTGGTGGAGACAAAAACTTGCACACGCTTTACGGTGCTGCGATCGGAGATAGCTTCAAAGGAGAGTCCATCCTTGAAATCACTCTTAACTATGAACAGAAAAGCCGGCGACCCGTGGAAGACTTCTGCGCCAGACTAAAGCAGTTGTTCTGCATAGGTCTCATCGCTTTGATGGGCCACACAGCTCTGAAAGGTTTTGATGATGAAGAGGAGCAGCTCAGAGATTGGGCTGAGAAGATGAAGGTGGTCCAGACAAAAATGAGTGCGGTCATCGAGGACTGCATAAACAGCTTCCCAAGCCAGGCCGAGATCGATATCAAGCGCCTGGTCAGGGATCACAAGGACAAAAGCAACCAGCAGATGGCTGACCTGATCATCAAGAACCTGAAAGTGAAGTATGACTGGGTGAGCTGGTCAGTCCGCGTCTTTAGCTCGCCCAAAGGCTTGTTCACCAGCAAGAAGGACTACCAGTGTGCCACAGGCAAGAGCAGGTTTCAGGTGCCTTCAGATGAGAATTTGAATGTTGTGGTTTCCTACAGCGCCTCTCCTGAACCTCTAGACAAAGCTCAGATCCAGCCGTTAATCCAGGAACAGAAGAAAGTCACAGTGGCAGAGCTTGTCTTTGAAAAGTTCCCCAAGTGTGTGGTCCATGCTGTGAAGAAGTCATGCAAAGACGTGTCTTACTCGTGGAGCTTTCAGGATGAGTCTCATTTCTTTGAGGAGTTTAAGAACTTTTACTTGTTTGTTCATTATTCTTAAGTCACCGATCAAAACATCTTTAGATACCAGGAACAATGACTGACTTTTTTGATTGGCCATTAGTCATGTTCTCTTTTAATGCTGAAGATTTTCAAATGCTGTGGGAGTTTTTAGAATTAATCTTAGTCAGTTATAAACATTGCCTTTGCAATTTTTAAATGTGCCTTATGACTTGTAATACTTGTGTCTTTGGATCAGTTTGTATGTCTTAGGGGAACGTCTGTTAGGCTTTATAAAAGGTGTAAGTCTAATGAAGTTTAACAAAAACAGCCTGGATGCAATAATGCTGCCAAATTCCTGGTTTGTTTTTACAGCCTTGTTTTGCATTATGTTGTAAAATTGTACAAATACTTCATATCTACAGCTGTTTGTCCCTGTGTGTGTTATGGTGTGTTGGGTTCTTAAGGACAAAATCAGACCTTGAATTACTACATTCACTAAAAGCTGGACATGTCTGAACATGTCGGATCATGAACGGATAAGAAATTGTTTCCTTATGAACTTTTTCCATTCTGTTGGACTTTGACATATTTTCCCAGTTAAATAGTTCTTAAAATATGCTTTTAGTTTTATTTAAAAAGAAAAAACCTGCGAAGTGGTACAGAGTTCTTATTTTTACTCCAACATGAAAAAATTGGTTACTGTTCAGTAATTTACGATGATAAATGATGGTCATGTGGCTTTTGGTTAAAATGTACTGCTGAGTCTATTTGAAGCCTCCCAGCTTTCTTTTAATTTCACTACAAAATTATACATTATTATTCAGTTATATGTTTAATTGATAATAACACTATAGCAGGAAGCATGCATTGCATTTTTTTTTTGTCTCTTGACTAATATATTTAACAGAATTTATGTCTAAGTAAATTGGGATTTTGTTTAAGTTTAAGATTACTGTGTCAGTTTGTTATTTACGTCAGATACAAGCAATCTGAGCTAGTTGAGCAGGTTATACAACTGACATGCACATTTGATTAATTACCCAGACGACAACACTTCCAACTGGTTATGTTATGTTTTTAACATTGTCAATACATAATGTTTATGTATTGTTTTTCTCTCTCTGTCTCCATTAAAACATGTCTACTTACTTTGCACTGGTTATTATTATTATTATTATTATTACACACTAACAAAAAAAAGGCACAATCTAAATTTAACTAAGCAAATAGTTAAGAGCCTTCCAGCTTTCAGCTGAAAACAAGTTATTTAACCCTAACTGATGCAGTGAGTACTGTAGCTCCTCATTTAAGACATATCCTGTGATGTTGCTCCAAAGATGTTGCTCTGTTTCAGGAAAGTCAAATTATTGTCCTGCATCAAGCAAAGAAATCAACTAAGGACAACTACTGAAACTACTAAAATTGGGTTAAGAACACTCCAACGTATTATTAAAACCTGGAAGGTTAATGGTTTGCCATCATCTTCAAGGAAGAAATGTGGTCGAAAAAAAAAATTGTACTGTCGTGATCAGAGATCACTTGGAAAAAAAAAAAAAACGGTAGAACTCATGGCTATGTTGAATAGAGAAAGTAAGAGCAACTCAAAGGATTGGGACTAAACAGCTGTGAAGCCTTAATAAAACCTCATCAGTGAGACTAATCAGAAACAACGGCTTCAATTTGATGGGGAGCCTAAAGAGTGGACTGTGGAGCTTTGTTGAAAGGTAATGTGGTCTAAGGAGTCCATATTCATCCTGTTCCAGAGTGTGTAGGTGCATCAGGGCATGAAGAGAGGCTGATGAAGTGATGCACCCATCATGCCTAGTGCCTACCGTACATCCAGTATACATACTGTGTGTGTGTGTGTGTGTGTGTGTGTGTGGACACAGTTATTTGTTTAAACCTGGGTCAGCATGTCATTTCTTTTTATGATGAAAAACATACACAGTCCATAAAAATAATTGTCTTTGTTTTTTGTCTGGATCTGACATAATCATTTAATTAACTTCAAACATATAAATCAGCAGATGACTATATAGCACTTTCCACATAAAAGAAAGTTACAGGTAAGGAAGTTCCTCTTTTTTTCCCCACAGATCATAGATCGTGCAGTGTAACACTAGTAGAGGAGTTGAGTTATAGACACACTTCAGTGGAGAAATAGATGTGGTTGTGCACTGAGCGAAACACCCTTCCTTCTTACTCTGTAATTACGCACCAGAACAGCAGACTGTTGGGTTTCTATATAAGGCTCCAATCCACTGCATGCAAAAAAAAAAAGAAAAAGGTAAAAATACATTACCACTCAAATGAATGTTAAACATCATAACTAAAAACAAGGATAGACACAGGCAAGGAATAAATCAAAGCACAACCAAAAAACAAATGTTTTATCTTATGGTCCATTTTAAATTCTAATGTATAAGCTATTTTGCTGAAAGAACCAGTCCATCTTGTAAACTGGACTTGAGAATATACTGTATATTTGAGTGTAAAATTTGTGTTACTGTTTTATTAAAGGTGAAAGATAAAGAAATGTAATGTACTAACAGATGCTCTTTTATAAAGGTTTCCACAGTACTTACTGAACAACTGGACAGTCTGCTTTAACCTGGTTATAAAAAGTGTAACAGTGTCTCCAGTGTTAAAGCTGCGACTTAAATATTCTGACATCTTCATGAAAGAAAAATGCACGCTTTGTGGTTTATCAGTTACATGAGAGGCCGTTTATAGCTGGTTTACCATGCTCTAAAGTCATGAGAAAATTACTTCTTAAATAACATTCTACAACTTTAAATTAACCTATGAAGAAAAATACACACTGTAAAAAATCTTATGTGCTATCTACTTAAAACAAATATGGTAACAATATTGCACATATTATTTTTAAGCAGTTTTTTAAGGCTTGATTTTTTTGTTGTTGAAGAATTTACTTGAATAAATCATGTACAAAATCCTAAATTATTTAGCCAGACGCATATTATTTTTAAGTAGTATTTATAGCTTGATTTTATCCCCTAGCAGAATCTACTTGAAAAACAAAATCATGTAAAACATTCCAAATTATTTAGCCAGACACATGATGATTTTAACATTATTAGTGAAATAATCATTTTTAGTTTAAGCAGATAAAAAAATTATTAAACAATATAAAAAAACATTTTATAATGAACTGAATACATAATGCATTTTGGTGTTAAACATGCTTTTATTCCATGTTTCACTGGTATCAAAATGTTAAACACTGTGTAAAATAGTGTATATAACATTTACAGCGGTTTTAAGGTCTGTAAAACAATTTGTAAAACAGTTTG